>JAFBJT010110311.1:7994-37668 GCA_016785325.1 Chascanopsetta lugubris
AATTCGACATCATCTCTTCATAGCGCTCCTCTGTCCAACAGCTGCCTGATTGCACCACATACACGCCTCCATTAGCACCAGGAGCGCTCACAGCACAGCGCAGCGCCACAACACGTATGTTGCCAAATCCAATAGTGAGTCATTTTCTCTTCGGGACAAAACATTGACTCACACACATGAACTAACAGGTTTTCCTATAATCAACATGAGTATCACTGAGCACGCCCCCCCCACCCCCCCTGCCCCCCGCCCCCCCCAGCCTCACTTATTGGCATTGGTACTTTTCCTCCCTTTACTCTTCCAGGGTTAATCAGCAATGATTCATGTGAAGCAGCAGGAGAACGGCAGTGCGCCTCACACCCCCTAATGGTTTGCACACCTTCTCTTTGATTACAATGGAGGGTTTGTTGTTCGCCGTGTTTTCATCAGGCGGCGGTAAACACCACCAATGTACTCATCAAAGTGGTTCTTTTTCCTTTTGAATCTGTTTTTTTTTGCGGTTCTTGCACTCGACTACTTGCAGATTAGGATTTAATGGCCGTTTTGTAGCTATTGTACAAACAAGTTCAATTTCTTTCCATAACCATATTGTGCAGGTCTGTCCGTATATTGCCAGAAGTTGACTTTACTGCCTTTTATAGGTTGATATGCGGTACATCTTGGAATGGCTCATTTGTATTTGGGCTGCTTACGAATGACCTCATCACATCTGAAGTTATCTGATCGAAGATCACTGGAGTACTGATTGCATTCATCCTTATTAACTGGTGCTACCAGGCTGCTGGTTCCTGATACGCTTCTTTACCTTTAACAAGGACAATTACAATAAAGGCCTTGAACCTTCAAATTGATTAATGCTGTTCTTGCATTATTGTTAAGATATTGAATCACTCCAGCCTGCAGCCCCCCCCCCCCCGGCAGCCCCCCGGAGGCTGAGCAGCAGCCTCTGCACCAACCACACAACATAAGACACAACAATGGGATCTCAGTGTGCGCTCCGATGACATGCTACACACACACACACACACACACACACACACACACACACACACACACACATAACCACCCACATTCCACAGCCTCTGACTCTGTAAGGACTACAAAAGAAAATGATTCACAGGGGCCGCCGCATTGTGAGCCTCCACAAGAGACATGATGAGACTGCATGGGAGCCGCACAAACACACAACTACACACACAAACACACACTCACACACACCTACACAACTACACCAACACGCACTTTGGACAATAGACCCTGATGAGTGGGTGCGGAATGCTAATTGACTCCCAGGTATGAGGGGAGAGGCAGAGAGAGAGAGAGAGAGAGAGAGAGAGAGAGAGAGAGAGAGAGAGAGAGAGAGAGAGAGAGAGAGAGAGAGAGAGAGAAGAGGCTACTACACAGCTTGTATTACACAACATGTGCTGGGGACAGATGGTGGTGAATTATGTATTAAGGCTTTTACATGGCTCCTGTACTTTTTTGCAGCGCAGTCGAAAATGTTCCCACATGTGGAACAAAATGTTTAGATAAGTTTCAGCGTCTTGACTCCGCAGGGCAATAAAAACAAAACATGAATTCATCAGGATGCACAAGTTACAAATAAATAAATAACTATAATTAGAACATGATTCCAGCGCCAGGCAACAAGGTTTTATAAGTTTACTCCATTTGGGGAAGATAATCTATGCACATATTTAGAACTTTAGAACTTTAATTGTAAAAGATAAGTTGCACATGTTCACATTAATTATCATTTGGATATAGAAGATAATACTGATGATATTCATTTGCTAATCATCAGTCATTTAAAGTCATTCCTCCGCCTCATTTGTTCCTATTGAAGTCTTTAAAATCAGGTCACAAATATATGGGAACAAGTTTCTTATTCCAACCGACAGGAACTAGTTTGATGTAAACACTATTTCTAACTAAGGCGACTTGTTCAGAGGTGGATTTATGGAAATTCAGTGACCTAGTAACTATTTTTAGTGGCATGGTGCAAATGAGGACTTGACCCGAAATGATAGAGAGAAAAGGGACAGTTACACAACAATGGAAATTAGAAAGTGATGTTTTCTTTTTCAGTGACATTTAACAAAATGGGATTTTGCTTTCGCTACATTTGGATGAGCCGAGGCGTGATCACTAAAGTGTGTCACTAAATTCCACACACTACACAAACAAGATGTGCGTGTGTGCGGGGGTTTGGCTTTTCAAAAACATGATTTTAGGATACGTCGGAGAATTTTCTTCCTTCCAAAATGAAAACAAAAAGAGAAAAAAGAACTATTTCTGCAGCACTAAGTCTTGAAGCCTGTCATTTAGACCAAAAATACTTTTGGCACTGCCAACGTTTATCGCCAAAGTTTATCGCCAAACTTGGGGAGTTTTGGCAGCAGGACTGCAGCCAACACAACCAGTGATGTGGAGCTGCAATATGCTGCATCCTGTCAAACTTAAAAACAGGCTGAATCGTGTGCGGAATAAAATCATGCTGCGTACATTGTGACGGATTATAGGACTGAGACATGATTAATAAATCCAGCAGGAATGTTTGCATTTCCTCTCCACGGTAAAATATGACATGTCCACCTTTGCATTAGGGATTGTGTACACAACATGCCAGCAGTAAAAGCTGAAGAACTGTGACATGTTTCATCATTATTAAGAATTGTAGCTCACGCATTTATGTTCATAACCCGGCGCTGCATTGCAGTCTGGGTAGTATTTGGATTGATTCTGAGAGGGGCTCATTTGAAAAACACTGACACCTACTGTCCAGACCTCAGCACTGTGCAATATTAAAGAAGAAGAGAAAAATAAGTTGGTAGAAGTTATATGGTCTAAATGTGCATGTCAGCATCCATCGGTGAAAACGCTCATATACTGAGTCACCGTCTCTACGTTCAACTTACTCTAATGTTTAAAATATATACTCATTGTACACGTACAATATATTATAGATGTAATAAGACATGTCATACTGTTCAAAGAGTTGCTGCCTCAAGTGGAACAGTGTAAATACTCTATAACGCCTACTCTATTCTACTCTCCTCTATTCTATTTCACTCTGCTACATTCATGAACTTCGATCCCTTTATTTTACATTCTTTATTTATTCATTTATTTTGAGCATTTTTTCATTTACTACTTTATATTTTATGTTACATTCTATGCTACTTTATTCTATACTGCTGTGCCCTACTCTATTCTGTTACACGTCTCTATTCTCCTCCTCCCCATTCTCCTATCCTCTTCTATTCGAAACGACTGAAAATGGACAGAGAGACGCCGTCATCATATCGTCATCCGCCTCCCACCTGCAGTCACTCTCGTGATTTTGCTTTTGAACAATCGAATGTCACGCCGTGTTTTTCTAGAAATCTTCACATCAGGTGAGTGTTTCCCAGCAGGGGATAAAAAAAACAAAAAAACATTATGGAGCATGTAATTCATTCTGGGGGGGGGGGGGGTGGTGGGTGTTCATTCATCCATTTTCCATGACTCATACAGATCAGAATGAAAACTGTGTGGTCGGCTGCAGGAAGCACGACACCAGCGCAAACCATTTGGAAGAAATACAGATGTAAGGGAGGAATGAAAAGACACCCCCCCCCAACCCAAACCCCCCTCCACCCAGTGATGGACTTGGAGGGAGCCCCCTCCCCCCAATCTGCTGCCAGTTGTATGGGCCTGCTTGGCACCACTTGGCCCCTCTGAGGCCCTGCCAAGGTGGGGGACCGTGCTGTTCCCCGGACCTGGGGGGCAGGGGGGGGTGGGGGCATGCTAGTGAGGGAATTTGGTAACGATACGGTGTACCAAAAGAAGAGAGAGAGAGAGAACAAACGGTAAGGGCGAGCGAGGACGGGTAGGAGAAGGAATGGACCTGTTGGTGAGAGCGAGTGGCGAGAAAAAAGGCTGTCGGTTTAATTAAAATGAAATGATTGGAAGTCGTCCTTTGTCTCTTCGCCATCGCACAACTCTAGTCTGTAAACAACACTGTTAATGAGACGCGCACACACACACACACACACACACACACACACTCGTCAGACATGGGCGCACACGGCTTCACGCTAGCTCATTCATACTGCACGCAGATGTAATAAGAGTCTGCTGTTTACACTGCGAAGACTGATGGCTGTTATTAACGTGCACTGCTTTGTGAGATGAGTATATTCTGGGATCTGCCTCTGCACATGTGAGTATGACTTTCATGATGAGGATCACACATGCAAGACTGGGAAACCAAAATGCTAATATAAAGATACAAAGATAAAAGCTGTTGTTCTGGCTTTAACAAACAAATCTTTTCATGAATTTTCCAAGATGTTAATTTGTGCCTTTGATGATTTTGCGCCGCTCGAGTCACTTTGATCAGAATCTGCACAACGAAATCTAACGATACAACAGCCACGTATCGTTTGCATCCAACAAGACCCAGCGCTGGTTCTGCATTATAAAGAAGAGCTTTGAACCGAAACTGGTGAGTGTGTTCTACATATGAAACATCAGAGATTCCCCCAGAAAGGCCGAAACTGCCAAGTTGAGAATGAGCGAGCACAAAAATCAATGTAAGAATCCAGTATATACTAAAATAAAAATAAAATAGCTTTGATCCAATTTCTACTCTGGGAAATCACTTCACTCAAAACTAGACACGTGTCTGTATAATACACACGACCAATATGTCATTACAATACATGTTCTGTTCACTTCCCCATCAGAGGGAGCCGGCAAGATTGAAAACATGAAAACATGTAGACGACGATACAAGATATTGTAACTGGTATTTGACTGTGAAAGCTAGCGCACATGTATCTAGGTTTACCTTGCATGGATGCAATTCAATCCTCCCTCTCAATGGTTGAACACTGACATAAACAAATCAAACTCAAATGTAAAACAAAAGGTGTGCCCGTACCATGATGAACCAAACCATGTGACTGTCTCCGCCGCCTCCTGCGCAGCACCGCAGACAGACCCGAAGTAAACAACATGGCTGACTGATTGTTTTTCCATCATGCGTGGACAATGGGAAGTAATCAGATTACATACATTTGCATGGAGCGTGTGTGAAAAATCAGTGTGTATGCCACATCAGGTACGGTGTCTGTGTGGTGCCTATGCATATAATGGCACAGCATAGGGTATGCGAGTGTTTCTGTTTAGAAAAGCAATTAATTCAAGAAATCGGTTACTTACACACATACGCACGCACACACACACACACACACACACACACACACTGTGACATGACACTCAATCTCACACTTGCAGCCGCGGTACAGACACATGAGATATGCACATACTTGCAGAAAAAGGGTGTGTGTGTGCCATGCACTACAGTCGCACACACACACACACTTCACCTTTCTAATTTTGCATGTATGTGATGACATGTACGCAAGTGCAATTCACACATATCTGCCACAGAGTACTTCTGTACAATCTGCATAACGGATGCAGGTCGGTCAGCGCCACCTCTCTCACCTATGCGCACACAACATGCATCTTCAGAGGGCTTCGTCAAATACCACCATTGTGTTGATGCAAAATGCTGTTTTCCCCCCACTGATGTGAAACTCCGGTCCATATCTCCCAAGATGCATTATGTATGACAGGATGAGAAACGGCGCGCACTGCTGTCTGTGTGCTCATCCATCTGTGTGCATCACCAGTGGGATTTATGCATATGATGTTTTTAGTGTGTGCTCCGTGTATTTATGGAATGTGGAGCCGTGTACAGAGAGCATTTGATTTTTTTTTCTTCTTCTTCTTCTTCTTCTTTCCCCGCATTTGCTGGGATGCGGTTCAGCACCTGTTTACAATATTCAAATCCCCATGCTCGTATTCATCCCTCCAAAATGTATATGCTGCTAGTGAGCGTTCGCATGCTGCGGAGTATTTGTGTGTGAACGTGAACCACAAATCTCCTCAAAGGGATTAAACGATTACGAAGGAGGCGACATTTTGCTTAATTTAATGTTAAATGTGTTCAAAGTTTGTTTTGGTCTATAATGTTTTATTTTTCCCTCCTCTCAGGTACCTTTACATGGGGGAAGGGGGCGGCGCGAAAACGTCACCGTCATCAAATTCAACTTCGGCAAACAAAGTAGGTCTAATTAAGCCTAAATGAGCAATTGATGAACAGTGTGGGACGAGGCGTTCAGGGGAGGCTTGTTTGATTATGTAGATCTGCGCCGACTTAACGCAAAACAAATAAAGTCACACAACGATGCTTTGAGGCTCAGGTGTGTTATTGTGTGTGTGAGTGAAAGTTGCTCGTGAGACCGAGTAAACAGAGGGATAATTAACAGGGAGAATTTGCATGGCTGCCTGAGGATTTGTGATGCAGATGTTTGAGTGACCTTGCGGGGAAGGAAAATAAGAGAATGAGGAATAAACAAATAATGTATGATCAAATAAAATGAAATCTGAATGCCTACTTGGACCTCTGCGAGATAAACAGCGTAGGTGATTTGGTTAAATGTTGTACAGCTACTGTTTATATGTTACATTGTTGGAATGCATCGTTCTCTACTTGTATGAATGCAACTGTATCTGAAGAATTAACTAATGAGGCACCGTTGCTGTTGCTGCTGCTGCTGCTGCACTGGGTGATGATGTGTAGTCTAATGGGTTAGGGTCAGTTTTCAAAGTGAAACAAAATGATACTACGCTCGATGGAGCAGAAAACAGAAATCTTTGTTGTTATAAGCAGAGGCAATAAAAGAAAAGGAATTCATAGAGTATATATATATATTCTAAAGTACTCATGTTTAAAAAATGGACTTAAGAACAACATCTATCATAAAACTACTTTATTACTACTAATATGACTGACTAGAACTGGGTGACTAAACCAAATGGTGACCAAGAAAATACTTCACCATGACAACCATCAAGTCCACACTCAGCTGGCAGGTTATTAGGTAATTTTCTAATTCAGGACATAAAGTTCTCTCTGAAGCTATTTTAGAGCAGCGTGACCATTAAGTTGGACTCTTCTGAAACAGCTGCAGCCTGAACGTGATCACTTTAATGACCCATTTATACGTCGGCGAGGAGCAAAAACAACAGCAGCCTCAGAGAGGATCATTGTGTCGGACCCTGATTCAACACAACACAACATGAGTTGCAGGGGCTGCGGTCTTGTTTCACCCTTTTCTATAAAATCATGACCGCGCACACAAGATCAATGCCATGGCTCGCATGAGAAACTAACTGATTCACAAATTATGGGAAGAAGTGACAGACATGACTTCACTGTGACATCATAGCACGCAGCGTGGACTTTGGACTTTACTATACTGTAACTCACTTGATTCATCACATTTCCCATAACGGCACTGGTTGTTGGGGGTTTTTCTACGTTCTGAAACACACCTTTTAAATATGAATTTGGTTTGAACGTGCTCCCGTGCTATTTGCAATTTAAAGACCAAACAGGTTCGGCGGAGGGAGGGAGGCAAAGCCGAGGCCCCGCATCTGATCGTGTAAGGCCGGGCTTTAAACACTCCTCCCTGGTCACTTATCGTAGCCAAGGAGCAAATATAGACCATAATTAGATTTGATTTCTGCAAAAACCTGGAGATAGTGCAAACTAGGCTGTTCCTGAGGTAAGGCCCCTATTTTCCCAATTCAGCTGTAAGGGCTCAAGAGCAGAATGTTCACTGACACACCGCCCGCAATGAAATGTATTCATCAGAGCCCTCATTTGAATAATAAGAAGGAATTATTTCCTTAATAAGTCGAATAAAAAAAGAGTTATTTCAAAACATGAAAATGAGAATGAGAAGTCACTGAAGGAATAGAATCTGCAGATCGTAGTTAGTGAATTCTGTGCACATCTTTATCATGGATGATTTCATTAGATCCAACAAACTATACCTTTACAATAATCACAAACGGTCCAAAATACAATTTGAGGGTTCGAAAACAACAGTTCTGACATCATACAAAAGACCCCAATGTAAAGTGCCACATCAGTCATATCGCTTTTTACCACTGGAGCGAGTCGTGAGCAACTGGCTGTGGTTCACTTGCTTCACGGTGAGCAAAGTCCGCCGACCACAGTGAGACTTTTAACTGAGGCAACAGAGCGGTTAAACCCCGACGGAGCCCCGTGATCGTGAGATACACAGTCCACATACAGACATGGAGGGACAGATGTGGAAGCGACGTGTCGTCTGAAGGCGGGATGGTTTCACAGAGAAGTGAGGAAAGTGTGGTGGACAAGTAGGAAGAGAAAAGGGTGACAGCAACGGGAATTGGGAAGTGAAATCTTTGAGGAGGGTGCGACATGGAAACTGAAGACACCCTCTCTCTCTCTCTCTCTCTCTCTCTCTCTCTCTCTCTCGGTCTGTGACGCGGTGAGAAAGATGGAGCGGCGTCGGTCCCAAAGTGCTGCCAGCAGGTAATGAAAGAAGGGAGGACGTATAAAAGTCTCTCTTGTCCCTCCTCCCCCTCCTCCCCCACCTCCACCTATGGCTCCCGTCCCCCTGTCTGCCAGGGCCGGGGTGGTAAAAGCCATTTTTTTTTTCTTTTTTTTTTTATCCCATCGCGGGTCATTATCACGTGTCACTGTCGCTAATGTACCTTCCACTCCCACGACTCCCCGGATCCAGAGCCAGGTAGACAGAGCCGGGGCGGGAGGCGCAGAGACGGGAGAGAGGATGGAGCATGTGTTCCAGGTGCAGCTGCAGCAGAAGGAGAAGGCGTCTGTCCATTCCACTGCCTGAGCGGGAGCCTTCTACACTTTGGCTGGAGCTGTTTCTAGCAGAGAGAGGTCCCCGCTCTGACTGACAACTCTTTCCAAATAGTTAAGAAAACAGTCCTTGGTTGGGGGGGGGGGGGGGGTTAAGGGAATTCAGACACTATCACGCAAACACCACGGGGGGTGTTAAGGGAATTCAGACACTATCACGCAAACACCACCGACTCAAGCCCCTTGTGCTGGACCGGGCAGGGCGAAAGCCACATGAGCTCCGACCGATTCTTCATTCTGCTGCGGATACACATTAACCGTACGCGCGGGGGGCGTTTGATCGACGGCGCCGTGGGTCGACACCTCTTCCACCTTGGAGAAGTTTTGCTTCCCGCCCCCTCCCGTCCCCTCAAAATGAGAAATTTGCTCCTCTTCCCAGGTCGTCTTCCATCCCGGTGCACACCCCACTAAAAATAAATGCCCCTTTGCCCTAAAAGACGAGGTTTATGCATCAACACGCGATGGAATTTCACCCCGGCGAAAAAAACAAGCTTGGCGCTTGTAGCCTGCGTCGAAAATGAAGGGGGAAGTAAAAATGGAGCATTTCCATGTCGACGCACTCCTGTCAAAACGAATATCTTAAGCAATTCCAGATGTGGGATCCTACGAAATGCTACTCTGAGTAGGTAGGAGGTGTTTCGACTTAAAGGTCCCGATGTTTCACAGCAGGGGCCGCTCTTTGTCGCACCTTTAACCCCTTTTTAAGAGGCCGCTCAAACAACTTGTTGTTGATTTAAATTCTCTTTGAAACCTCCTTTTGAATTCCGGAAGAGTCCGATTCACCAGTGGGGGGGGGGCACTTTTCGCATTAAGTGTCACGTGACATCGCAACAACGTGATGTATCTGTATAATGCGTCGCCAACCTAACCTGCAGCGAATCTAAAGGTCGAATGAAAGCACAGGGGTGATTTGGGGTCTGGAAACTTGAAAGATCACTCGTCTTGGGGGGGAGTCTGGGATCAAACCAACAGCCATCTCGCAAACAGACAACGCTCTCTACCTCTTGACACACGGAGGGAACTCATACATGGGAAATGTACTGAGAGATGAAGCCAACAAACGTACTGAAACACTCACAATGAACAAATCACGATGCAGTCAGGAGGGGAAAATACTTAAACAGCAGGGGAGAGGAAAACAGACAACGTGGGACGACAGTTCAGCTCTTTTCTTACCTCAGCGTGATGCAGAGCCGAGGCCGTGACACGAACAAATAATAGCTTCTATCTTTAATGTGTGGTAAATGCGTGTAAGTGTTTTCACACGAAGACGAGGCCCGGGCGGTGATAAAGCACTAAATCCCGGGTCGCATGAATAATACGGCGGGAAAATGGAACAAACTGCCAGGTGGGAAACCATTAGTCTGAAATCAGCGGAAGGTGCGTTCCTCGGGGTACTGTATAGAAATACTGTGTGTCGGGTTTTGATAAGCAGGAGGCAATGGGCACACTCATTAAAACGAACTGACAGGTGGGCTAACAAGTGGGGGAGAGTGTCAGTCTCTTCCTCTCAGTCACGGACACACAGTTCCGTATAAAAAGTGGAAGCAAAAAGTACCCTGCACTGCACTTCCTGCTCCTTTCATTCCTCTTGATGAACGTTACTTTCAGACTGCTGTTTGAATTGTGCAACTGAAGTTTTCAAACTCGGAATGCCGCTAACATCCGCCCCCCCCCCCTTTTCTCTTGCCATCATTATTTTTCGCTTCTTATGCCCGAGAGGAACCAGGAGTAAATCTAACACTGCGAGCAGAAAACTCTTTCGGTGCGGATTCACATTCAGCGTGGTGAAGGTTGTGGAGGTTTAATTAATTTCCACACTAATAAGGATAGAAGCTTACTGGTGTGAAAGCTATAAATGTCACAAAGTTCATCTGTTTAACACAGATGGAGAAGCTACAAATGGATAGATTCTGCCACGCATCCATTTATCCAAGTACTTTTTTCTTTTTTTTTCTCGGAATTATGACTTGAAGGATCTTTAGGAGGTCGGAGACAATCCCAGCATGCAATGGGTGAACACACCCCAGAGAGATTTGTATCCTATCGCCCACTAACGTATATGACGCAGTCACACGTTGACAAATCAAGCAATCTACAATCTGCAGTTCGTGCAAGTATTCAAGTCTTTGAGCTTTAGAAGAAGGAATTTGAGTAAGGATGTAGAAAAGATCCATATAGAAACACAGTAACACAACTAGCAGTAATAATGCAATGCATTAAATGCATGCATTCTGTCAGTGGACCTCCTTGTCCACTAGGTGGCCACCATGGTGTGCATTGTTAGCAAGCAGTGGCTTAGTTTCACAGAGACAAACAGCCACATGCTGTAAACACTGCATGCAACAGTGGATCTGACCAAGGGATGAATCAAAGCCAGGATAATAAATAATGAAATTAAAACGAGCCATTCATAACAACCAGGGGCCTTTAAAGTATTATCTGAGACAATGGGAGTCACACACACACACACACACACACACACGCGCGCGCGCACACACACACACACACACAGAAGATGCATTTGGTGGTTACTGGTTCTTAAAACCACTCTCTCACTGTGTGAATTCAATGTTTCAACTCTTATCATTAATGAAATTGAAATGACTCCTGCAGGATTCTTTGTCCTCTGCCACCAGGTGGCAGCAGCAAAAGTGTAACAGGGCAACGTGTTAGTCCAACCTCTCCTCTCCTTGCATGAGATGTAGGGTAGCTCACCTAAAGCCTCTGTCCACAGGGACCTGACCCAAAATAAATTGCTCGACACGTGTGGACTGCGAAAACCATTTTGGTTCCTGTCTGGTTGAAAGTGCACGCGCACACACACACACACGCACATACGCACACACACACACACTTCCTCGTGTGGCTCATCTTCTCACCATTCATTCAGCTCCTCTCAGTTTTATGCTGGGTTTGTATTTTGCGAGCGCGGAGCACAGTGTTTCTGTCACTGGGGAGTGTCAGCATGCCTCTTCACTTGATATGCATTAGATTTTCAACACTTTCTGGCACTTATCTGATTCCAACTCAATCCGCTACCGAGGGAAATTGAGTCCTAAGGCCGGCAGCGAGAAAGACAGAGAGAGTGAGAGAATGAGAGAGAATGAGAGAGAGGGAGAGAGAATGAGAGAGAGGGAGAGAGGGAGAGAGAGAGTGCAGGTTTTGGCATCTGTTTAAATTCATTACAGTATTCTGCTCTGGTCTCTATGGAGCATGGCTGGCAGCACAAGGCCATGGAGATGTGTGAGAGCAATAAAGACAGAGGGGGTTGGGGGGTCGGGCGGGGGGGGGGGCGTACCGTGCTGCAACTGAAGCGCACTTCAATACAACACGCTTACTTGTTGGAACTGCGCAAGGGAGCGGAAATATAATCAAAATATGAATGTCCCGGCCTCACACTCGTGGAGGACTTCACAGCGATGGAAACATGGAAATGTGTGTTTTTGAATTGCCACGTTCAAGGTCGAGGAAGTCACATTTCTATTGTACACATTAACCGCGTGTATTCCAATTCAAGCTGGCAGTCTCCGATCTCTGCATACATTTGCACTTCAAAAGATACATCTCGCGTTTGATTCTAATGTCTGACCTGACCAGAGGTGCACAACTTTGAAGTAGTGATTCATCCCATTTGCAGCTGAAGAAAGTTGGCAGTGAGTCCAGTGGTTGAAAAGAAAGATCAGAATCAGAGCATCAGAGGAGCGGATATTGTGATTTTAGAGCTGAAAGAAAAGGTCAAGCGCCAGGACTCCGACTTGAAGGTTTACAACTCTTCAGATCTCGCAGATTCAAACAATTGCAACTGATATGTATGAATGTAAACATGAGATCTGAGACACTAATCGGATTTCTTTCTTCAGTGCGAAATTTTACGTGCATCTTCAATAATAAAATATACATCTGTGGCCACTAGGGGTCTCTCAATGAAAACAAGAACAAATTGAGTTTGTTTATTTGTATAATCACTACATATCAAACCTTAAAGTTAAACAAGTGCTGCACAACGTCCGACTACTCCGTTGAGGCGCTAACGTCCACAATACAAAGATAGCTCGTCTGACTCAACTCTTGTATTTGCTATCACCGCCCCGTCGCTTTGAGTTAGCGTCAGCGCGCGTGTTTAATGCGCTCCATGTTAACCTGCCAATATTAGCGCGAATGCACCGCAGCTCTTTTATGACACGTCCAATTCTGGCTCGTGATGAAAAATGGCTTCAATCTGCGTTTCGCGGCGGCAGCACGACGAGGAGTGAAAACGGAGACTGAGGCAACGTGACAGATGATAAAAAGAGCGCTGCGCTAATCAACCCGCGACAAGACAAGCGGCGATATCGCTCCTCCTTTTTTCAATTAGCGTGTGCTTACACTGCTCCAGAGAACAGCTCCACCCGTAATGGGAACATCCAGCCTGAAAACCAAACGGGTGTCGACGGTATTTCCCGTCTCGTTTCGCTCCCTGAAAACCTCGAGCGCTTCGGTGTCAAGGTGCCTCTCTGCAGATAAGTGTCTCTATTTAGCTTTTTACAAACAGTCATTTCGGCGTCCGTCGCGCCAGGCGCGGATGAGGAATGGCTTCAATCTGGGTCTGCTATAGCTGCGGGAGCGTGAACCTGCGCCGAGCACGCTGACAGTTCAGGGCACTGCTTCATCAACGCGCTGACAAAGTACCTGTGAGCCCTGCACTTTAAAAGTATATCACCTCTCCACGCGGGCGCTGTCTGCAGAGCGCGACAGCGAGTCTCTGTCGCTCTGTTTGCCCCTCTCCTCTCTGAGCCGGACTTTGGAAATGAAACTGAGCAACTTTACTTTGTCGCCGTTCTGCCCGGACTCCTCTTCTACATGTTACCTCCTCCATTATCATGTTTGTCTGTTTGCTCCCCTCCTCCTCCCCTCCCCCCCCCTCTCTCTCTTCATTTTCGCACACTCCATCTTTGTCATTTCAGCCCCGTCCCTCTATCTCTGCCCCGTCCCTCTGCCTTTGAAGTGTGGTCCGCTGACAGATGTGTGCGCGGAATAGTTTCCGACAAACGGGCCATTCCTCTCATCTGTCATCCCCACTGCCCGAGTATCCGTGCTCCGGAGGAGCAGAGACAGGAGTCACAGTCGAGCTCAAGCGACAGTGCCAGAGGGAAACAATTACTTTGGAGGCTCCTGCATTCCAGGGGTAACCGCTTCCATTGTTATTAGGAATCATCCATTTATTTAGCCATCCTTTTTTTTCCTCCCTTTCACAGAGATGACAGGTGCTCAGAAGTGAGACGCTCCAGAGAGGGGGAAAATGCTTGTTTTGCTTTTCCACTCAGTAACTGAACTTGTCAGCAAAAGTCAGCTCATTTGCGGAGCTGCTTTACATTAACAACGGATGAAATGACAGCCCAAAATATACTGCGCTTTTTCACTCACAACTGTCCACAACCAAAGAATATTGATGCGTAAAGGTGATGAATTCAGCTGTTTCAGATCCACACATTTCACAGTTGGTGGAGACCAAAAACTGAGATAAAAGCAGCTTGACCCCTCATATTTTTGAATATAAGATCAATCTCTATGTAAGATGAAAGCACAAGAGAGAGGCAAAAACATAGCTATGTAAAGAATATATTCAAATAAGGTAAATAAACATATGACCATATGAGGTCAAACATGACCAACGTGTAAAGACACGTCAATTACACCACCGCAGAACTACATTTATGGTCATGTAATTACATAATGTACTTTCATATCAACGATAACACTTAAAAAAGCGTCGTGAGCGAGCTGAAAGGCCGCGCAGCTAATTGCTACGCCGTCTGTTCCGCACGCTGTGACCTATGTCCATAATAATCAGCCGACTCTCAGACGTAATGAGCAAAATAACAGTTGGCGCTAAGTGCTCCGCTGGCAGTCGGCGGTGTCCTGAAATGACCATCCTGAAACCCGTGCGGCCGCTGCGCTTCACGCTGCGATAAGTTAACAGTCCAGGGATTGAAGGTTCCACCGGTTCGGTCAGGCGCTCATTCTAATTCCGTAAAGGAGCGGGGGAACGGGCGCTCGTTCTCCTGCAGAGCGCCCGGAGGCGCTGAGAGGATGAACCGCATCTTTCGCCACCTTGGGTGCACGGGGTTGACGATTCTTCTGCAGGCCCGTAATCACAACCTGTTTCGTACTCCCGCTAAATGACATCACCTTGATCTGCCAAGCAAGTTTGACGGCATTGCATCAGCGATGAGCGGAATCTGCGCGCGTGTGTGAGGGGAAGCGCACATGCATGCGTAAATACGCACTCATTCCATTCGTAAACATGCAGATTTGTTTGTTTCCTCGCATTTTTCAGGAATCCAATTTCCCTCAGACTCGGATCTCACCGTGTTCCCATCAGTGCCGAGTCATGAGAGGAATACAGATGCACCTTTGTTCCGCCAGACCATGTTGACAGATGACGGATGACGACCGCAATCTCAAATTAAAGCAGTTGTTTGCAATTGTGTTCTCTCTGCTAGTTTAATCAAAGGGGACAAAAACAGGGGAGGTGATGTAAACCTGCATGTAGTCTGGCTGATGTTCAACTCTTTGGTGCAGAATTGACAACAAAAGGCGACTGTTTCATAAACGTGGAGGAGGCCGGACTTATGAGTGATACTGCAGCCCACCACAAGGGGGCGATCAAGATGAGCGGGCCTCACAGTTGTCCTAATGTCGCACAGGCAGAAAACAGGATGTTAACATTATTTCCGCCACTTTGTAAATAAAGACAGCGTGTGTGTAGGATTTAACGACATCGAAGGGGAAAGTGACATATGAGATGAGATTCGACTTCGAGATACAAACTGTCACTACAACAAATCAACAATAACGTACTCATGTACTCGCTAATACTACTACTAATAATACTAACGATCAAAAACAAGCTAACTTTCACCTCGTGTTCCTTTTCCTTAGCTCCGATGTCTTCTCAAACCATCTCCACCATCGTGACTACTTTGACTTTCCCGTCTTTTTTTCCTCTGCATCGTTATAAGTTGGTTTGATTAATGACCAAAGTCAGCACATTATGGGATTGATCAAGCGACCGTCCCTTGGGGGAGCTGAATTAGACAGCTACTGACACATCTCTATTCTGATCAAAGAAGGTACATCTGAACGCTGATAAGAGCAATAATAATAATAATAATAATAATAATTTTTAAAAAACCACATCGATTGTAATGGAATTTGAACGATTTGGACTTAAGGGGAGTTTGCTGATTCATCACCTTTGAGATATTGAGGGGGGTTTATAAAACAACCGTCCATTTTCCCTGCAAGTTTTGTGAAGGTTCTTGAGCGTTGGAAAGACTCATTTCCAACAAAGTCTGCCTTCACTGATAAACACAGCCCTGCATCAGCGGTCACTCAGGCATGTGAGCCCTCAGGCTTCGTATGTTTGTAGCGTCACGCCACCTCTCAAACTTTACACTTCAACTCCAATAAGGCCTCACATCAGAAGAATTGTCACGGACGGATGCACAGTCGCTTTCCTGGGTTGTAGGACCGAGGGGGTGAGAACAGGAGAGAGAGAGAGACAGATGCATAAAAGAGCTGCAGAACAGGTTTCTCACTACACCCTGCAATTGAGTGGGATTGCCGTGCAATTGCTGTGCACTTCCCTTTGTGCACGCGTTTTGTGCACATTTCATCAAACCGACATCAAATTGGATTCTATCAGATTGAAATCACAATCAAAGAGGAGCCAGACTTTCAAGACATGAAATAAATAAAGCTGGGCTCTGCCACTTCCTCTGTCCCTGCACTGCCATTTCCCATGATGCAACTCTCTCCAGTCCTCCTTTCTTATAATACACTCAAACTTTCAATGATGAGAATCTGTTGATTTCTGCTTTAATATTCACCACAATGCACCATGCAACAATTCTACATAAACATTTCCCGAAATGCAACTGCCAGTAGGTATCATTGACAAATATTTACAAATGATCGTGATGCAATATGTTGCATTCCTGCTTCACAAATTCCCATAATGCAACTGCCTCTTTACAATTATTTACAATCTTACTTTATTATTTACCACACACTCCCACTGTTGAACCATTTCCCAGCATGCCTCTCACTGTACTCCACCCGTTTGTTTTGAATGTTAAACAGTGAATAACATAATATGGAGATTATTTGTCCTTAATGACATAATGATGTTTTTAATTAATTGTGCAGTCCCTCACCGGGAGACTCTGAAGCCTGATTACTTTATTTAGTCTGTTTATCCATTAATAAGCAATATTGAATTTATGTTCATTAGGACCAGCTAATGAGAATGCACTGGTATGTGTACTGTGTGTGTGTGTGTGTGTGTGTGTGTGTGTGTTGTGTGTGTGTGTGTGTGTGCAGGTGCTGAAAAGGACTATATTTGTTTATGTCATACACACAGACATCCTTCTGAGTCTTTGTTGTTTGTTGTTGTTTACGTGCTCACGTACACTCATGGGGTGTGGATGCACACACTGTACAGTACCTCCGTTTGCCTGCATGTGTGCTTCCCCTCGCTCTCCTTTCTCCCGTCCAACTTATTTGCAGCAAAGCGTGTCCTTGGAGGTGGCGAGCAAATCTTTGAATACATTATTCAACCCAATCATCATTAGAGCAACGCTGATGGGGAACACTGGGAGTAGGCACACGAGCATAAAACCTGGGTGTGATTGCGCTCGCAGGTCCAGTAAATGTGAATGAATTCAAGAGGTGCGCCGGGCTATTTTCCGCCACAAGGGGGGACAAAAACTGCAGCGTTCACTCGTCCGAACGGCTGAAAACACACAAGCTGAATCCTCATTTGCTGCGAGTCATGATCCGTGAATGATGGGAGGTTTCGACACGTGAAGTGACATGGAGATAAATATTTCGGTGACAGTGGGGCGAGCCGTTAACTTCCCATCGTCATCGCAACAATCTAATAGCGTGGATCAAAACAGGAGGGTCTCTGACGGGGTCGTCGTACTGAGGCTTTCAAATTCAAGTCAGGCGTGTGACTAACGAGAGAGGCAAAGAGTCACACTGACTCCATCTTGGCTCCTCCGAGCTGACTGAGCTTCCTACCGTTGCTTTATAAGGTCACTTTATACATTTACGAGGATGATCTGGGTATGACTCCAAATTCTCCCTCTGTGAAATCATCGTTTACTTTAACTAGAAGACTACTGGTGTGTCAATCGCCACCTGGTGGAGGGTTTCAGTATGACATGAAAACTGCCTCCTTGGTGGAAACTGAATGAATTTGACTCAAAGACAACTAATTGATCGATGACTGCATAAAATGGGAACATCATGTTTGTTTTAAACTCCGCCCCCTAATTGGCTCCTGACTCGAAACGGACAGAGAGCAGCACCTCAGTGCAGGATACTCTGGTCCCCATGCTGCAGCTCCACCGGATGAAGTCATATAACGATTATGTCTTTGATGCGCCTCTGACTTTCCCTGTTGCAGCATCATGAGGTTATAATTCTGAATGAAGTGCAATAACAATTAACTGCCCTCATTAAAATGAGTCAATTAGTCACGTCTCCCTCAGGGTGAGTCTGAGTGATCGCCCAGCTTTTAATTTAGTGGAATTCTTTCTATTTATATAGGCGTACCTGCAAATACTACTTCTTCCGTTGGCATGAAGGGCCACACTACAACACATGCAATCAATCTCACATGACACCATATCAGATATGGGCACAAATGCATATAAGACACAGGAGGAGCAGGTAATAGCACCTGTTTAATGGACTCAAAGGATCAATCTTCTCTTGAGATGAAGTGAAATTGAGCGGTAAAAACATTATGATAACTAGAGATCCTCCATCTGCACAAATCCAAAGTCTACACCCTCCCACTGTGACGGAGACTTTGCTTGGCCCCCGAATGTTTTCGGCGTGGAACCGAGTTGAAATGTGCGACGGTGCATCGCTTTTTCTTCAGCATATTCATTCGAATCCAAAAGGACACACGTCTCCCCCTTAAATGAACACATTCATTTCCTGCAGCCAAGTCAATGGGAATACACCGCTGTGGGCTCGGGGGGGGGGGGGGGGGGGGGGGGGGTGGGGGGGGGGGGGGGCAGCGAGTGCATGACAGTACTGGATCTGCTGAGGAATCGAGACTGAACATGACGTGTGGCCAGTCGGTGTGTTGATTTCTGGTGTGTTTACCCCAAAGGCAGAGAAGGACGGAGGCAGGGAGAGGCGAAAGAGATGGAGAGTGAGTATGGTATCGCTTAAGTACCTGGACAGATCCGGCCTAATGGATGGCGTGCAGCGACCGTCGCCGCTCATTAGCGGCGAGTGTTCCTAATCGTCCCCCAATGCGACGCAGCTGGAGCAAAGTGAAATGCAGATGATGTGACGGGAGGGAGAGGGGAAGCGGAGAGCAGAGTGAAACACGAGAGAATGTGTGACAGATAGAGTTACGCGACGATGCACAAGTCGCTCCCAGAGGAAATTCCCCGGCTCTGCTTCGCAGCTGACGCCTTGTCACTCCAAAAAAGCGCCGTTTGCTACCAGCTCACCGCCCGACCCTCAGACACCGGCGGCGCGAGGAAGGTGGCGCCATCAGGTCGCGTCGGAATATTCATCGGGGCCGGCGCTATCGTTTGAACACACCTGGGACAAACGCGCAGGAGTTTGATACCGGACGTTGGAGAGGGAGCGGGCGAGGGAGGGAGGGAGGGAGGGCGGATGCTATTAGGCTGTTTGAGATGTTAGTTTCGCTTTAGCTGGCAGATGCTCGACGAGAGCTCTGAGTTGTGCCGTGGCCTCCATAAACCGCTGTCAGAGAGGGCTCAGGCATCAGCGCCACGTAGCTGATGCTCAGACAGCAGATAGCAAATGTGAGCTAGTGAACTTACTTGAAGGTGGATTTTTTTTTTTTTTTCTTAACTTGACAGGGTGTACTCCACATCCGGGGGGAGGAATTGGATGGTAAACCCATCTGAACGTTTTGGAGCTATCATATGCATGTTTGGGTTGGACATGTGTGGGAGTTGAGTTTTGAAGGCCCGTATTTCAGAGTTTTACCACATTTCAGACAACAACCCCAGAGGCTGCTATTATCAAAGTATAGTATATATGACAAGTATATATGTCTCGGCGACCAAAGCTGATCCTTTGTTTCGACCAATCACAGCCTTACAAAATCTTCCCCAGCCAATCACCTGAGTCTGACCTAAGCCTCAAAATAAGCCACCTGTTCATCAACTCTCTCACCTTGTCGTCTTTTCGCCTTTGATCCAAAGCACTAACTTAATCAGAGCTGTTTCCATGGTGACATTCCTGCCAAGGTCTCAGTGGCCCAATAAGTGTGCGATTGAAATAGCATTAATGACAATACTACTTCATTCGCACCTTGTGGGGCATAAAAGCCTTGTATTACTCCGTGGTTTCGTTATAGTTGAAATTGACATTGACAGAATTTTTTTTTTTTTTTTTAACCCTAGAATTATTTCCATGTCTGAAAATGATCCCTGGCCCTGTGGGCCACTTTACAAACTTCGAGAGCTCACTAGGCGGTCATTTATCTACAGAGGAGAACCAGGGAGAACCCTTTCTTGTAAAACGCGACAATTGCGCACTTTGCAGGCCGCCGACGTTGGTGCATCGGCACTTCTTTACTCCGACGGCTACTGCAAATGAAGCTGTTCCACTGCAGTGCACAGCGGAGGTGAGTGAGATTAATCGAACCCGGTCAATTGTCCAATGAAATTCTATCAATAGGTTCTAGTCTCTCTCTCTCTCTCTCTCTCTCTCTCTCTCTCTCTCTCTCTCTCTCTCTCTCTCTCTCTCTCTCTCTCTCTCTCTCTCTCTCGTTATTATCCTCCTTCCCGCGGTCGCAATTGGCTGCGCAGCACGACCGGAGGAATGAACAACTGGCGGGGAGCTGAAGCTCTCTGAGGGGCTGAGGCGTCAGGAAAGATGGAACCGCAATGGAATAAGCCTTTGTTCTGCACAACAGGCTCCACTTCATCAAGTGGCCATGCTTTGATTGCCCCGAGGGCCATTAGGTGCTGGAAGCCAGGCCCGCTAGGACAAAGAGGTTGGCCTCACCTTGGATGAATTCAGTGTACTCATCATAATAACAAAAGATTGATCCAGCTCTGTTCTCCCATACCTGATGAACATGGACCTGCCAGGTCAGGCCATGTGCATAGAGCTTACTCCAGCACCTTTTAGTCCCAACTATATATATATATATATATATATATATATATATATATATACACAGACTTCAGCACTGTTAATCCATTTAATTCAACACACTGTGACCTTGCACTGCCTCAATGTCAAACACATGCCACAATAATAACCCATTAAAGGTGTGAAGAGATCTATTGAAGCACTTTGAGCTGCAATGTTTGAATGAAAAGTGCGACACAAATAAAGGTTATTATTATTATTATTATTATTATTATTCAGTCGGTTGTCATTTGAAATCAATTAAAGATGCAGTCTGTACGATTTAGGTGAAATTATATCATTTTCTACTGGCAAACAAAATAGAAAATAGAAGAACTGAATTCCACCTGACTGTATTGTTGTTTCAGTAGCCTAGAATGATGTATTATATGTTTGTATTTACTTCAGTAGCAGGTCCTCTCTCCAGGCGCTGCCATATTGCAACTTCATGTTTCTACAGTAGCCCCAAATGGACAAATTAAAGTTTTAAACACACCTCATCTGAGGTGAAGTGTTAGGTGGTGAGTATTCAGCTGCAACATGCGACCTCACTACTCGATGTCATTAAATCCCATACTTTGAACCAGATCTGCGACCATGCATAAATAATAATGATCATACTATTTCATGAATACATGGGTACACAGTAGGAGGAGTCAGCGGTTATTGTATGCATTGCCCATAAGCAGATGTTAGTGGGTGTTCCCTCAGTGTAATGAGGCTTAATTGAGCCTCCAAATGCCATACAGAAGGTCATGCAGCACTAATCCTCACAGCTTCCACATGTCGTCCAATGGCCACAATGCATGTTGTTGAGAGATCTTGTGTTCAAGTCTCACTCTGTGCTACAAAGAGTGGGAAAAGGCACAGATAGAAGAAAAACCCATTTTGATAGGTTTCTTTCCGCTCCGATGATGTGGTTTGAGATGCCCTTCAGACGAATGCAGAGCGAGCGCGGGCGAACAATGGAGCTGCCCCAACTGGAATAATTGTTCGCACATGTGACCTCCTCAAATTGTCTCATGTCAGAAATCAATCCACGGGAAGAAACACGTATGGAATGACATGGCCGCTGGGCGAACATTTCACGGCTCTAATGGTGAACGTGAAAAAAAGAAGCGAGATGTGGTCGATTGATGTTTCCTTTTGTTGTTGACATTCAGAATATCAAATTGGCGCGTTACAGATTAGAGTCATTCTTTTGAAGTGACATTAAAAAAAAAAGAGAATACACATGATCAGAGGGAGATTAATTGGTGGCTGCCATTTTAAGAAATCCCCGTTAATGGGAGCCTGTGATATATTAATTGGTGCGGTGGCGGCCCATTAAATTTGCAGGTTTGCGCTGTCAGTCACGGTGCAAACCGCTCGGCCCACGTCCCCGAGAAGAACACTCTGAGGGACTGTGTAACTCTGGAGTTGCACCTTTGCAGGGCTAATGTGCAAAGCCATTGTTGTGTGGGATGAAAGCTCGATCGCTCGATACATTCCTGGACCTGCTGAACTCTGTCAGACGACTTTATTAACATGATTAATTAGGCTTTTGTTTAGCTCTGATAAACAACAATGACTCACAGCCCACCACTGTCGCACCGCGGTGGGTCCAGAGTAAATGAATGAGCGGTGGCGAACAACCACCACCACCACCACCAGGGGTGGGTGAAATGAACGGGAACGGTGGACTTGCTGTGGTTCCGTGGATCAATGGAAACGACATCGTTACCTTATATGTAACCCCTTCACGATGTTGCCATCCGCAAATACATTTGGTTGAGGTAAATCTGTCGAAAAATAAAAATTTCAATCATCATTCTACTCATCAAGCGTGATTCATATATTTTCATTATCGTTACTGTCTGGTTGCCGCGCAACCAGCAAAGATCCAAGTAAGTAATCACAAGAGAGAGAGAGAGAACAAATGACTCAGCGCTAGTTCACAGCTTGCCATGTTGACGTCCCTGTCTTGTGTGTGCGTCGCAGGATTTATATATAATGTGCTAATTAGGGTTTGAGGAGATGCAAATAATCTGATGGGCTGTGTTTTCACCCATGTTGGTTTAGTGGAGCTCCGAAGAGTTTGTATTTTTAGACACAGTCGGGCAATTAAATCATAGACTGTAAAAAAAAAATTAATGACTTGACTTCATCCCGGGAGGAAATCGGAAGGCTCTTGATCGCCACCTGGAGGATGGTTGAAGTACGTATCTTAAATTGTGTTTTGCTCGTGTTTGGGATCATCTATGATGGTTTCTGTCATTGTATCACCTTGTTTTAAGGGATAAATAACATAAAAAAACATCTAACTTGTGGCTTGAGGACAAACTAGTTCATTCAAAGAGAGAAATGTTCATCGACCTGCCTGATTATTGGGCCAAATGTTTGGCATTTTTAATTAACTAAACAAAAAGAGCTTTTTTGGGTTCAGCTGAATTTGTTCCTCGAGCTCGTTTTCAATCACACCCTGTGGTCATTAAATATTCACACCCAAAATTGCAGGAACAGTAGCGACATTATCTGCAATGGCAGAAAACAATTTTCTATGCCCCCACCCTGATCTGATCATCTCTCGTCGGCAAAGCTCTTTGGGGCAAACTTTAAAATGCTGCCTTTTTCTCTCTCGCTGGAAATAATCAATTGCATGGGAATTTACTTGACCTCAGTTCAAAGACAAAATAAATAAATAACTTTGTCTCTTGCGGAAACACAAGGGACGGAAAATGAGGTGCAACAGAAAAAGTGAGATACCTCCTTTATGCAACTAACCTCAAGGCAGCGCAGCTGAATGTATAATGCATTTTAACCTAATATATTCTATAAAGATTTTTGCCGTAGCGCCGCTCTCTCTGTTACGAAGGAAAGGACGAGCAGGAAAATTCAATATCGGGTGATTTGGAATTTTAGATCTTGCACGGAATCTGCTTCAACATCAATATGTGTCCTGAATTAGCTCATTTTTAGCCTCGATGATTATATGCTCTGCTGATGCACGCACATATATTGATGTGCCAACATTAATCACACACATCGGCGAATTAATATCCCTGTATGCTTCAAGTGGTCTCAGTGGTGGCTAAGGTGCACCTGTTCCTGTGATAAAGATTGGAATAGGGTGCGGGGGCGGGGCGGGGGGAGGGAGAGGGGGGGGGGGGGGGGGGGGGGGGGGGGGGGGGGGGGGGGGGGGGGCGTGACACGCGTCGAAGATGCCACCGTTTTTCTTCTGGCAACGGCGAGAGAGGGAACAGCCTGTGTTAATCCTGAACGTCCAGCCTCATTTGAGTGGCCATTTATCACTCTGGATTTAGATAAGTGTGGAGGACCAGCAAGTATCATATAGATCATACATGAGGCAGAGTTATTGCTCCCGTGTGAAGGTCTTTCACTCTCTTTATGAAAATGGGTGTATACGGACGGACAGAGAGGATGATGGAGTGCGTGGACACATGCATATGTGTGCTCTCTCTCTCTCCCTCTCCCTTAACGCAGACAGGACATGGGAGGAGGGCAGCGACTTATCCGATGACCACTAGAGGGCAGATTTACCGGCATTAAGAAAGAAAGAGGCAAAAACAACCACATGATCAATAACGATCCTCAAGCTCTGTTAAGTCTCTCCTTTATAACTACATGACATTGTTTAGTGTCTTTGTCATGTTTGAAAAATAACCTCGCTTCACGACTAGCAACACCGCCCCCTGCAGACGTAAACAGACAAGGCCAAAATGAGTTGTATAGAGAACTGTGGCCACAAATGTAGGTGACAGTGAGTGTAGAGGAGCCTTAGAGGTTCGGTATGAGATATTAAGCGCCATCTACTGGTGAAGTTTGAGATTGCAATTTACTGAATACATCTTCCGCCTTCACCTTCATTTCTCAGGCCTCAGATGATGATGGAAAAAGTGCAAAAGACCCTCTCTGGCATCCGCTGATACAAACACACATATCTACTGCTATTATAAACAGTGATACAATACACATACACGTAATTTGTCACGCACTAGGCAGGGGACCTGACCACAGCCCCTCCGATGTTCAGCTCCTGCAGTGCTTCAGCACAGGCGCAGCCTCATTGGCTCACTCATGAAGAGGATGCAGTGTGCGGGACCATGCAGGAAGGTTTACAGCTACAGTTAGAGTAGATGGGGGGGGGGGGGGGGGGGGCAGCAGAGCGGCAGAAAATTAAGAAAGGAGAAGGCGGAGAGGTGTTAGAAATTCCACCGACTGATGTTTATCTGAGAGGATTTTCATGTGGGCTGCATGTGGAGTGTGCACATTTGGAACATCAGGTGAGGGAATGACCTTATGTTTCAACAGTATCCTGACTTTATAAGCCCCCCCCCACACACACACACACACACCCACACACACACTTGCTGTCTTTGCTTCACGTTTCCCCGTCCTACCTTGTGCAGCAGCTACTCCAGTGGATGGGAGTTGGCCTGAGGGGGATTTCACTCCTAGTCCATTTCCCCTCATGCCTAGTTTAACATGATATATTCACCCTGTCATATCTACCTGTCCCTGTAGAATCAATGGGTCAAGGACATAAATGCAATGTGGTTACCATGGCTGCTCAGCATATAGTTAAAGAGCAGCACGGTGGGAGTCACTCTTGAATGATGCCACAATGTATCATATGATATAACATAAAAAGGGACAATTCTGGAGTGGCGAGAGCACGGAAAACCCTATCGCGAGTGAAACCGTAAAGCGCGTTAATATTTCCCTGTTAGGTTTGATGGACTGGAGCCATCACGCACGGACACAAATAATACAATACCCATGTCACCTCTCAGGAAGGAGCTGAATCAATGACAAATGGAGCATTAAAGACTCCTCCTTAAGGGTGCACACACAACAAAGCCCCGCGACTCACTATCCTTTTTGAGAAGAATTCACCGGGAACGTTTAATTCAACAAACATGACAGGCAGGGAAAATCAAAGAGGTTTTTGTGCGGCGCAGTGCGTGGTGTCCCGGGGGAGGCAATTTGCTCTTCGCGCGGGAGGGCCGCCGGGCCCGCTCTCCGTGGAGCCCCTCCGTAATTGCCTGAGCAACAAAGTTGCAGCGATGCCACTACATCCTGCCGTCTTGCTCGAGACGTCGCAGGGAGCCCGCGTGCGCCTGAGCCTGTATGTGTTTAAAAAATGCAGTGCTCGTGTCGAGAGGGGGTGGGGGGGGGCTGGGGTTTCCCCTCAGCCCCCCCGTCTCCATCCGTTCTTTCTCCGTCTCGGCGTGTGTGATACGGCGACAACGAGCCTGTGTGTTTCGGCTCAGTTCGTGTGCCTGATAACAGCTAATGAGGAATCACAGCGGCAGTCTCCCTCGCCTGCCCCTCAAAACTGATGCCATGAATTGCTAATGGAACGCTTGACACAAAGGCGAGGGGGGCGAGCGTTAAGGGGGTGGACCTCACTTCACCTAGGATAATGAAAACACCCTCTGTGTTTCAATAAGTCTCTTTGTGCGCGTTGGCCTGGCTAATAGCCGCGTGTAGAGGCGTTTAAAAGTCAAACCGAGGGGAACACGTCAGTCCGCGACTCAAGAGCTCGATTTCCAATCCACTCGAACCACGACGGATTCCCACTGTCTGTCACAAAACCCGCTTCTCGTTTGAATCTGTCAACACCTGGATGCGCCGCGGCCCGAGGTGAGCCGGAGAGCGTTTGCCGCAAGGGCTCAGTTAAACATCGTCAGTGGCGGCCGAGCCGGTGTTACAGAGGTGGGAGGCGGGAGAGCCACGAGGCATCGAGTGTGACCGGGTCCAGATTGTTGCTGTCACCGTCTGCGCGGGAGGAAGACGAGTGCAAAAAGGCAACGTGTCACTTCCTGTGACGCCCCCTGCTGTCACTGAAGAGTGACGTTTTTTACCCAGACAGAGCTCCTACACATGCAGAACATCCAGAACACACAGCTCAGGGCACAAATTGGAGCTAAAATAAACTGAACAGGTTCCATTTACGAACAATAAGTAAGTAAGAAGACCAAAACAGGATTCCGCCAGAAGGAGGAGAAAGAGATATTTAGACTGCGTTTTTGAGTGTAGCAGTTAGAAAAACGATTTTGTTTTTGTCTTGCATCTCTGTCTTATATGAATACAGCACGGTGAATTCAAGACAGTGCAGCAGGTATGAAAAGTCTTGCCCTGAATTTCATGGCTCTGTGGCGCCATGACTCCAACTTCTCCAGCTGATTCACTCCTATTGGAGGTGTTTGAAATGGAGCGTGCAGCGAGCCAGGCCCCCGCCAAGTCTGGCCGCCCGGTCCAGGCAGAGAAGATCAGAAGGCCATATGGTGGACCTGATGCTATATTGCTCATTCTCCATCTGCCCCCCCCCCCCCCCCCCCCCCCCCCCCCCCCCCCCCCACAAAAACCCCCCCGCCCCCCACCACCCCTCCTGCAACACAAAGCAAACTGTCCGATGACGAGAGAGCCGCCTGTGAGCAGCCAGTGGTCCTAACGCACCGAGAGGACGGGGGCGGGGGACATCAAACGGAAACTTTGGGACCTCGGCTGTTCTCGATGCAAAACAAGGCGACCGAAGCAAAGCGGCAGCTGCAGTTCACATCGGTGTCTGGAGTTGGAAGTCACGAAGCGCAGGCTTCTGCCGACAAGTTTGGTGTGTGTGACTGGGCTGTTTTCAACCGGCACCAGTGCTGAACATGTGCGAAGAGTAACAGTGCAACTTGGCCTGTGAACTGCGGAGTCGCCTGCTGCCAATTACTGCTACACCTCCATCTCTGCAGCACTCACCATGGTGGAATGACCCACCTGTGCCACCAAGCCTGAATTTGTGCAAGTACAGAAAATGTTGCTAAGTAGGCACAGAGACATAACGGTGCTTCAGTAATTGTGTTATTATATTATTATTAGAATCATTATCTCCACTGGTAGCAGTTCTACAAGTTGCTGCTGATGTAAATATAAACAGCTCATCTTTATATTCCGGGCTGAAATGTCAGTCTATTGGTTTTTAATTTCATTTCTGCCAAATTGAAAGTTCCAATCAGAATCTGAAATGAGAGAGTTGACTGTTTTCACGATAAACTCTTATAAATCTTGACCTTTAAAATACAGTTGAGTTTCCAAAACTTTGATAATCTACTCTTGGATGAAATCGCTCAAGTGTGAACAGATACAACAGTGACTAGTCTCCGACCTGGATATTCACCTTAACTGTCATCTGCAAACATCCATCATGGTTTACAGAGCCCCTCGTGCTTTAAGCCCCATTGGACTTCAATGTTACAACGTTGGCACTTTCCCAAATCCCAGCCATTACCCTTTGTTATCATGACGCAATCGCAAAC
Source organism: Chascanopsetta lugubris (assembly GCA_016785325.1). Taxonomy (NCBI): domain Eukaryota; kingdom Metazoa; phylum Chordata; class Actinopteri; order Pleuronectiformes; family Bothidae; genus Chascanopsetta; species Chascanopsetta lugubris. The sequence goes on from JAFBJT010110311.1 coordinate 36,261, forward strand.
CACCATGAATGAAGACCTAAACTACCAAAACAACACTAGAGACGTGATAAACGTGAATTATCCTTCAATTTCGGCCCAATTCACTGGCTTTATTCCTGTGTTTTTCAGGCTGGATTCTGTGATGGGAGATGACAGATGAAAAGATGGGTTGATGCTGGAAACCCCGCATGCACCCAGATGGCCTTTTCGTGTCTGCGGGCCATTTCAGTGGCTGCAACTATTAACAATTTTATGCCATCTGCTCGGAGATGGATGTGAGTCCATCTGTCTAATCAAGCCCCACTGCAATCATTCTCCCCCACGTCTGCACGGATGTCAGATCCGTGAGCAGCGGTACGATCGTCCATACACGGCCGTCTACACACTATGGACTGGATGTTGGCAGTGTTATCATCCATATTGCCTACTTCATGTGGATGTTTTCATCCAGCTATGGGAGGCCACACGGTGCATATTTATTATTTATAGGCTGCCGGAGAGGGCATATTCTCTTATTATACAGGGCTACATCATGGCATATTAAAGTTAATGTACATTCTCTCACTCTCCTCTCATATGGGAACCAGGGGTAAAGGTGGTGGAGGTTTTCCTGGGAACACATGCAGCTCGATATAGTCCGGAGAAACCACTTATATATTCATGACAAGAGAACCAACGGTTTGTCATAAATCATAAAAACACAGAGTATACGTCTGCCAAGAGACAGCGATTTCAGCTGCTTAAGCATCGCTGATTATTTCACATCGATGAACTATTCCTCAGAGAAATTGTTAGAATGGGCAAATGTCCTATGTTGCAAAGGGAACTGAATCCATTCCCTGATATGGAGTCACACTGAAACCTAATGGCTTCTGCCTCAACACATGCAACATCATTACATGATCTTTTACAGTAACCGGGTATCATGGTCTCCGAGTTATCTTGCTCACAATCGTACAAACCAACCATCAAATGGACAAGGGTGAACACACAACCTGTGATTTTACCAATGACGCACAAAAAAAGGATGGATCACTTTTGATACTGACATAGTGTTTGAGAAAATCCAAAAATTGCCATAGTACCCATTCCTTTAGTAAAAGCTTGAGGGGATTTTTGATCGAAAATAAACTCTATAGCAAACAATTCTGGGACTTCTGGGACAAGACAATCTTTATAGAGTGATGCCACGTTTGAATTTGTACATTAGTTTGTCTCTTTGTCACATTCCAGACTCCTCCTACTTTTAGCTATGCCACAAATTCCCCAACTGACCCATTCACAACAACACCACGTCCTCTCTCTTACACACATACTATACATGTTGGGAAACAGCTGACCGCACACACACACCCCCCCCCCACCCCCCCCCACCCCCCCCCCCCCCCCCCCCCCCCCCCCCACCCACCCCACCACCCCCCCCCCACCA
>JAFBJT010110311.1:38204-49777 GCA_016785325.1 Chascanopsetta lugubris
CACACACACACACACACACACACACACACACACACACACACACACACACACACACACACGTGCCACGGTAACAAGACAGTTTGACATGTGTGAGCAGGATTTGCTGACCGGTGGGGGTTTCTACCTGACGTTAGGAGAAATCCCACAGTCATTTAATTCTCCATCCATTTTCACACCAGCTCTCTGTAGACTGCTTAACACTGGCTGGGCTGTCAGGGGCTGTCGGGGTGGGGGGGGCGGCGGCAGAGCCAGCGGAAACCAGAAAAGGAACGTATACCACAGCACATGTCTGCGCACAGGTTCCTGTGCATGTACGTACCATGTCTCCATCTACCTTATTTGTACTGCGTATATACTCTGCGCAGTGTGCAAGGGAGAGGAGTGGGTCTCTAATGAGCGTCGCAGCGCTGGGTAAAGTGGAGCATGAAGCATTGAAAATCCCCCCTGCCACCCCACACTGATGTGCAGTATGTTTGAGTCTGTGTGTGTGTGTGTGTGTGTGTGTGCGCACGAAGGGGAGTGTAATGAAAGAATGAAAGTAACAAAATAAAAGATGGATTCATTCAATCAAGCCACACTATTTGCCGGGCTTTATTAATCAGGTTAGGACACTGATAGTTCGACTGATGATGATGTAGTCTGATTGGACCGACTAAAGTGGTGTTGATGCACGCCGGGTGTAATGTTCCAGAGCCTCCGTCATTATAAGACTCCTTGTTGCCCTCATCTCACACTACCCAACGTTCTACACACAACGTGCAACACGAACTGCAACATTTCACATGGACGTCTCTTTGGATCATTGGCAGTGACTTGAACTCTTGCAGGAATCAAAGTGTTTTCCAGTTATGCAACTCCAGTGATAGACTTATGACCTTTGCGGGTGACAGCTCATTTGGGGATCAGCTACATCAGCTCCATTTTTGGGGATCGACTTCAAGACCATCTCTAGGAAATTGAGACGACGATAAAGAGAAGAGGAGGAAAAGGAGACCGATTGCAGGATCGCGCGCAGTCTTCGCGCCAATGATTTGTTTCAGCGAGGATATTGATTTTACTGGTGGCTCTAACAAGAAACTCGACTCATTCTTCCTCTGCATTCAAATGGAGAGACCTTCAGTTTTTCTTTTGCTTTGAGAAAGTGACGGTGGACAAAAGCCAAACTGACCACACGCTAACAGCATCACACACCAACACCATCACATACAAGCCCTTATGCGAATCAATCAGTATCAAGTACATAACTCAAGCTCTCCTCCTAAAGTCCAACTTAATTAGAGAAATAACCGGGTCGAGTGTAAACAGGTGCAACAAAGAGCCCAGCTCCAACACGACACAGCACCTAAACAGTTCCGACCCGGAAAGGGAGAGGAATGTGCTCGAATGATCACGGACAATTCACCGAGAGTTTGGCAACTGCAGGAGAAAAGGGCCGAGCTCAGCTGTCTGCCTCGCCTAATTGATACAGTGCTGAGAAACGTGTCATTGCACAGTGTCAACCAGGGTCAAAGAGATACATTCAGGGGAAGACAGGATGGAGTGTGATATAAAATGTTAAAGTATGATGCACATGAGAAATAGCACAAATGGCCAAAGAGGAGAAAAATGCAAAGTAGACAATGAGAAAGAGGGGTTGAAGAACAGAAAATGTACATTTCATGAAAATGAAATCATTAAGCAAAAGCAACCTGCCGGTGGAATCCACAGATTCTTACATTCAACAGCTGAGGAATTAAATATGACGTTTTCAAAGAAAGGAAAAACACCAAGAGCGAGGGCGGATTCATCTGGAAAATGAATGCCTTGCTCTTAATAAGGTTTGATGTGCTTGTCTGCATTGTTGCAGCGTAGAGATGCAGCAAACACACCTATTGTCAGAGAGCGTGCTAATACACCTCCGCACACCTGCCTTTGTTAGGCAGTAATGAGAAGTGTGTTAGGACTGATATCGCTACCTACTATTTCTGTCACTGTCTGCCAGTGTCTGCATTGTGATCGTTTTCCAATGAGAAATTAAAGCAATTGTGTGAGTGGATGTGGAGGAGGGCCGGAGATGGAGAAATGACTCAGCAGTAGACAATATGAAATGAAGTAAAACAAGGACACGCTGGACCACATGGGGACGTGAAAAGCACATGTCTCTGCCTATGCTCACAACCAGTTGCTCAATATTAAAATAATACTCGTTCGACTAGTTTCTTTGGTCATCATCTTCGGGATGAACACTCTCAGATGTTCAGAAATGGCAGTAGTATCCTCATATTGTCCACCACCGCAGCTCCTGTTTTCACTCTATCCCCAAAACGCTCTGTAAAGCCCCCTGCCCCTCCCTCACGCTAAAGCCAAGACTACTCTGAGTAGCCAGCTTGCCCAGGCTGCTATGATTGGTCAACTGCTCCCAGCGGATGAAGGAAGAGAACCTTCTGAGAGCCTGTTTTCAAACTGATTCTGACATGAACGTCTCTAAAGGAAACAATGAAAATGCACAACAAAAGTACTTTAAAAAGTTAAATATATTTCCATGAATCTGAATCTGCTCCAAACGTCTTTCGTAGGCCATATCGCACATGCTCCAAAATTTCATGAGAGACAGCTGGTTAGTTTAAAACGACTCTGGCACACAGTCAGGTGTCTACATCTATCAAGGCCAGACACACTTAACTTCAACCAAGCAGCACCAAATTCGACATGCTCGGCTATTACGCCCCTTAATGTGTTTGAATTTATTTCATCAAGGTCCATGAAAAATTGCCAGGGTGCACTTGTCTAAAAAAAGACTCCTCCTTGCAAATAAAGTACTAGAACATACTCTGAGATCAGAGTCCTGGCAGTGCAATCTCACTGCTTCCATCCCTCCGCTCATCCTGAATTTGCTATTCTTCATGCATTGTTTAATAATTCCCAGCTGTCTTAGTTTGAACAGGTGATAAATGGGAAACATCATAAAGGGAGGTTTGCTCCGTCGTTAATCCGCCTCGGACACAAATGGCATTCTTGTATTTCACCTCGGAGGTCAGAGGTCAGGTGTGTTCAAATCTCCAGGTGACAGAACGGATTTTTTCCCCCCAGATGGTTCAAACAGTGAATCCATGTACCTATACACCCCCCCCCCCCCCCCCCCCCCCCCCCCCACTGGTTCGTTTTCAAGCCTTACTGATGAGTGACAGCCGATAGCTGGAGGCATTATATCAGGTCGTCCCTTCATCCTTATGAACACAATATCTCCAGAATGCCTTCGAGGATTGTTTTCATATTTGGTGCAAACCTTAAGATGGATGCACGGGTGCACTGATTAGATTCTGATGGCAAGAGCTCAAAGCACAATCGTCTCCCAATACGGAATACATTTGCACGGTATGTGAATGCCACATCTCTGAATACTTTTAGTCCTAAATTCTCATCATCCTTCTGAGAATGATGGGTTTCATTGTAGCTTTCCACTCGGTTATCTACTCTGAGATGTCATTCAAAATTCCATTCATTCCTTTGCACTACATAAAGAATATTAAGAAGTGGGAAGTACAAATTTAAAGAACGATATTTGGTGTACACTCTTAAACAAACAGTTCAATATTGAATCGCAACTTTTCAAATCAATAAAAACCTTTTAATGTCAGACAACTTCAAAGATGGAACAGCATTGGGACCTGATGCCGACGGGCCTCGGGGCGAAAGTACATGGGTTTTCTACTGGGGGGAAAAATCATTAAGAAATGAAAATCCACTGGACCATGTTGTCTAAACAAATTGTTTTGAAGCTGCAGGACACTGATAAATATTATCGCTGCAGCTCCTTCTGCAAAATATCCTGTTTATGTGGACAAAGAAAGCGTCTCTCCAGACGCTGAGTAATTGGGACACAGCAGATTTTGGGTTTAGCCTGTTTAACACTATTAAGATAATCCAGATGTGTGACGTTTGATGAGTCAAGCATCTGCAAACAGAGGCCGGGTAATCGCAGTGGTGTCGGAATTCAAAGAAATGGATGGTTATTCTGGAAATTCAAAAATGCATACTGTTGCTGCACAGAGGCAGAAACGGGATAAAAGCGTGTTAATGTAAACTGAACATCAGACTGCAGAAATAAACAGCTGATCAAACGGGAAGAGCACTTAAAGCACTTAACACACACACACACACACACACACACACACACAAACACACACACACACTCAAAGTGGCCCAATCAACCGCAAACTGGAAGGAACGATCCTGCCTTATTTGCCTCATGACTCAGCATTTCTTCACTAACTGAAACAGAGAGATGAATGTTCACAACAAAAGGCAGTTATTGATCTGATGCCTGCTGAATCAAATGTGTGCAGCGGGCAGGAGAGGCCAATGTGCAGAGCACAACAAAGACTTTCCACTTAAGCTGTCATGAAAAACATTCTGAGTTACTGTGAGAACTCTGGCCGAGTTGCTGTTTTTTTATAAATTGATCTGATATGTTTGTTTTGTGGTAATTAGTTTTTTGGTGGTTCGTAGCTGCTTACTATGAATATCATTAATCGACAAATATTTTTGGGAGGCATTGGCAGCAGAGGATTGGTATTAATGGGAACTAGCTTGTATAGTTGTGCCTGTTTTAATGCGGTCTCACTGCGCACCCCTTCTATTTAAAAGGCAACACACTGTCAAATAACTCCATGCTGTACATTTGTCTCAATGCATTTTCACAACGTCATGAAAATGATCAGCACAAAAAACGGATACTTGCTGCTACTCTGCAGCTGTGGTTCATTAAAACCCCCATAAAGTTTTTACTGCCCCCTGCGAGCAACTTGAGATAAGTTGAGTACACAGCATGGCGTCCACTTCTTAACCTGAGTGTATAGCAGATTCTCAGCAGGCAGCGATGACCCTGCCGCGCAAGATCATGCCGTTTTCACCTGTGACATCACGCAACATCAAATATTGTGAAAATCCCACTAATACTACATCTCAACTAATAGTGTGCCAGACTTGGTGGGCTAGTGCTAAAGCTACGATGCTAGTCATTCAGTGAACACGAAGAGCCACATCAGCCACAAACCAGCCTACGTCATTTGGCAGCCCGCCAGGCTCCCAGTCAACCACTGCGGCCAAGTGGAACGGGAAACACATATATAAATAAATAGAAACAACAACTCAAAAGTCAACCCAAATATTTGGCATTCCCTCGCCCGCTCTGTCAGCCAACCAAATCAACTTTTCATCCAACACGCCACTTGGATTCCAAGACGAGAGAGAGAGAGAGAGAGAGGGAGAGAGAGAGAGAGAGAGAGTCACAAATCAAGATGAACCAAATAAAATGGTACAGGATGTTGACAGAATGCTGTGCTGGCGGATGGTATACGCATGATTCGCCACATTCCTTCAACAACAGGCTGTGAGTAAAAGATGGGCAATGTGGACGTGTGAGCAGGCACACACGCATGCAATGTCGGGCGATGAGGACTCTCATTCAGTCGCTCTGCAAGACTGAGATGGTGGGAAAAACAACGAGGGGTCGGCGTTTGGAAAAGAAGGAGAGAAAAGAAAAGGAAAAAAAAAGAACGAAGATAAGTTGAAGAGAACTGGTTCATTTCAATAGTGGGAGTGAATGAGCGGAAATGAGGGGCCGTCACGGAGAGGGACGACAGATGATGCAGAAGGGCCCTCGATGGCTCCTGTATTATGAGGCATGATGCAGCCAAAAACTCTTTAAGGACACACACACACTCTCTCACACACACACACACACACACACACACACACACACACACACACAGTGTCTGTACGCACAATGAAAGCTTTCCAAATGGTTATTTGTTGCAAAGAAAAACTGTGTGTGTGTGTGTGTGTGTGTGTGTGTGTGTGTGTGTGTGTGTATGTGTGTGTGTGTGTAGAATCGGAATGATTCATGCAAATGACTCAGTTTACTCAGCTACAGTTTGATGCAGACAGGAACAATTAGGGTATGAGTGCCGGTGGAGGTGGAGAAGCAGACGACTCGGGGAAACGCGTCATTTGACATGACTCAGCAGCACATCCCCAACGTGCACCTTCGGTCCATCTCCTCACACAGACAAACAACACAGACAACAAAAAAGACACACACACCCTGCTCCTTAATCACAGGGAGCTCATTCCGCCGCCGCTCGGAGGAGTGGACCATTGATCGGGAGGATTATGCATCGACGCCGGCCGCCAGGACTCGAGTGTCATCTCGTAATCCCTGAGGGAATAATTCATTAACAGCCATGGCTCCAGCCACTTCCAAGTCGTTTTTGGTGGTTTCCATCCGTGGATATTAGGAAGAACAAAGCAGAAGTCAAGCACATGTGTTCAGTACTAATATCATTTGTTCCATAGATATCATTTTTGAGATAGAGCATTTGATATTCCGCTTGCTGTGTCATATCGAGTGCGTTGTCTTTGATTGTAAATGCGATTGGGATTTTACGGTCTTTAATGTTTTGTTCACCTATTTATGTTTGCTCTCAGTGTGAGGCACTTTGTTGACGCCATTCTGAAATGTCGCACAAATAGTTATTCTTGGTATGAAAGAATTATCCTACACCGCTCATCACGCCCACTATGACAACTAGATGTCACCCTGCTGTTCCAACGACAGTGGTCGGACGGTGCTGCGCAAACGACCTACGGAATGATTCACCGCTTCTTCCATTGGAAACATGTTCCCACAGAAGCTGCTGTGCCCAAAACAAGCGGCTGCCTCCACTAAGTGAAGCCGACGGCTCAGCAGGACTTGCGGCTCCCAGCTGCCGTGGTGCTGTCCATGCCGAGCGGCCCGGCCTGCTGAAAGCGATCGGGCTCCCTCGGCTCGGCCTGTGCAAATCTCCACCACCGGGAGTCGACATCTCGTCAGGAACCTCGACTGGTAAATGACTTTTTCGTTAATGCCCGGTGATTGGCTGCAGAGGCGCCACATGCCCGATGAGGCCTCCTCCGTACTACTGAAGTTTTATTTGCAAAGTTTCCAAGTCAGGATTCACTTCGGGCAAAACGTCTTTGGACAAACTACTACATGACTCTGGCTGCTGAACATTCCGCGCAGCAGACGAAGCTGGGCCCGTTTTTTTTCCCGCCTTCCTCGCCGGCAGCCACCGGTTTCCATTTCATTTAGAAACGACGTGGAAAACGATTCAACTTCCCACGGACAGAAAATCACCGGGGCCATTGTTTCTCTCCGAAACGGAACGAGAAAGTGAGCGGGGCGGAAGTAAAAGTTTTCACCCAATCTTGTTATGCACTCGCTCTTAGTGCAAGACAGATGATGCCTTCATTTGGGAGGGAACACCCAAAGGCGAAGAAGAGACGACGTCCAGAGTAACACTCACACTCCCGTACCTGTTTCCGACTGTCATTACTCAGAATAAACCCTATTATTCCACATAAATGACCTGAGAGTCGTTAATGGGAAACGTTGCACGTTATCTTTCCGCTCTGGGGCCTTCATCATTGTACTACTGAGGCTGGAATTATTCTGGAAATAGCGAATTAGCCATTTTTATCTGAAATACTTTCAAAAAGAAAAGGGGAAAAAAAATCCCCAAAAGTTCTACTGCATGTACATGCATCCAAGGCTGTTTCAACTTTAGATTCATTTCTATCGCACTTAATGAGAAAACAAGGCAATGCAGGCAGAGAGAGAACAGTGTCAGAGTGTCACATTATGCAAGAACATGTGAAACAACATGGCACATGCCAACAAAAACCTGTCGGGCCTTTCCATGTTTAATCCTGAATTTATCACTCTCAAGGCATTTTGGATTAAACCGCCGGTCACAGAACCTTCAAGTTATTTTTAGCCAGAAATCAAAAATAATCCCACATGCGAGAAATAAAGCTTTTTCCAGGTCCTGGTTTCATGGAAATCTCATGTCACAGTGGGTTATTGTGTGAAAGCCAAAGTCGCGTGGGAGTTAGCATACGAGAGAAAAGAGAGGAGGAGGGATGGAAATGAAAGGAAGGTTAAACGCTATTAAGGTTTTCATTTATTCATCTCGTCGTGTATTTTTTAACAGCTCGAAGGTCGGACGCTTTTGCCACCGCACAGAGTCTCTGGGCCTTTTATCCCGTAATAACAACATATTCTTATCTACCAGCTACAGACTAACATGCACATTACACATACAACGTGCACTGATGCAGGCACACACACACACACACACACACTTTAAATGCACATATTGCTAGATGCCATTCATGGCAACAGAAACGCGGCCTAGACTCGGCTCCACTTCCAGCACGTCTTGGTGCATGCGCGGTAAAAACACATACGTGCACATAATCATGATAATGATAATTGGGAGGAATGAAACGCCGCTGATTATTCATACAGGGACAGTCGGACACGGAGCTGTCACTCACACCGTGTTATTGTTGTTATTGTTGTTGTGTCTCCATGAATCTGTGTGGGCTCTCATTTTCATAAATGATGAGAGATATCGCCGATGCAAATTACAGGCTTTGGTTGCGAGGAGAAAAATGCAACACTGAGAACACATTGAGGTAATTCTCGCAGTTTTGTCGGTTTCAGTTATCTTAGTTTAGCATAGAGGACTGAACGGACACCACACCAACATGTCCGCATACCCAACGGGTCTGTTGCAACAGAGTAGGCGCAGCAGGTGATACCCAGGGGCCTTAAGGGAGCAACCATTTTGTTCACTATCTGCTAAGTGTTATGCAATTTTCTAGAACTGGGTGAGAACTGTTCTTGTATAATACTAGTTTATACCGAGGAGCAGAATTTTGATTGAGTGCCCCCCCCACCCACCCACCCCCGGATCCCTTTAGCCCCTAAAATCTCTTGAGATGCTCCTGCTCACAGGCGCATGATAAAAGGGCAAAATTGCAATTTTACACTCATGCTGTTTTCTCTGGTTAAACAAACAATAGATAATTACGGCACTGGTGAATAGATGGTGTCGAGTTGACACAAAGCTCCTCATTTCTTCAATATTAAAAAAAAAAATGTTTATGGTGCATTTACATGGGTTATATCGCTCGTGTTGTTTCACTCACACTCAAAGAGATTAACTACACTTTTAATGAAACATGATCAACAATCACCTTTTTCTCATTTCTGCAAGCTGAGTATATTTCGCTCGGTATCCAGTTGAATTTGTAAACACTCGGGTCAGTACAGGTCACAGCTGACACCCTATTAACACGCGCACACAGTGAACAGAGCGAATGTGTGTTGATGAGTGAAAATATCCGCCGGGAAACGATATTGTACTTTGCACTTGTCCACCGAACGGACATGTGAGCTCCCTGTTATTTCGACGATTTAGGTTAATCTGAGGTGATTTCCAGCTATAGCATCGCAAGCGTCCTCCATCGCAATCAGTCTGAACACCGGGCGGCAAAATGGCAGCAACTGCGAGGGTCAACAAAACACTTGAGGTGGTGAAGAGCGGGAATTAATGTATTGCATGGACTTGGTGATCACTCTCACAACACCAGCATTCATCAGCTAATTAAAACAGGAGGTTTGAGTGCTTTTAAATGTCGAGTACGACAGGGTGATGTGAGCAATTCATAGGGACACTGTTATTATACACTTGACCTCAAGGTTAAGAGGAGGGGGGGTGAGTGTGTGTGTGTGTGTGTGTGTGTGTGTGTGTGTGTGTGTGTGTGTGTGTGTGTGTGTGTGTGTGTGTGTGTGTGTGTGTGTGTGTGTGTGTGTATAACAATGAATGTGCTTTTGTAAAAAGAACTCAAACTGTGGAATATGATAAAAAAAGAGTATTTAACCCATGTGTTGTGTTACTCTATCTGAGTGTGTTTAAATGTGTGTGTGTTTGTATGTGTGTGTGTGTGTGTGTGTGTGTGTGTGTGTGTGTGTGTGTGTGTGCGCGGTCATGCTGCGTTGTGTTCCCCTCCAGTGGTCTCCTCTCCGCAGTGAACTACATCAACTCAAGCCGAGCTGTCAATCAAACACAGTTACCACGTTAACACTGACTGGAACACACGTCTTCAACACACCATATTCAACTTGATCTCATTTACATATACAGTCCTTTACAGTATTTTTCTCCAATAACGCTATCTTTACACTTTTGATGCTTAAGTATATAGATAATACTAACATGATAACCATAACCATCCTATCTGTCTCATCACTCTGCTCAGTAACACTCCAGACCAACAATAACATACATGTCGGACCACTCATTATTAAAATCAACAGGTGATGCAACAGTCGTCTCCTCTTGTCTCCTCAGAACCAATGTCCACAGTTATCTGCACTAATGACTGATGCGTAATAACGCTGTCCCTCGCATTCATCGCCCTCTTGATTTCTTCTGGTCTCATTTGCGAACCCTGCTTCAAACGATCACATTTAGCTGCTCGGCGCTTACAGGTTGAACTTTATCTGCCACATGAGACAATATAAATTTTTTTCTTCTTATTAGTGCAGAGCAGTCGATAGCGGCGGTGGCGCCCCGATAATATTCCGGCGGCTCCTCCAGAATTCAGCTGATGAAGCAGTGTCGCCTATAATTACCCGGGCTATAAGAAAGATATGAGCTTATTATTGAATTACAACAGTCTGTCGGCTTTTGTTGGGGGGTTCCAAACCCAAGTGAGGGAAATTCTGAACCAAGGGGGAGGAGACGAGCTGCAGTTCTTTCTTTTTTTTGTGTGCTCACTTTACAGTTGCTCTGTAGGTGACAACTTCCATCATTTTAACTCCTCCATAAACCAGGGGATTAAAGGGCTGATATTATGATATTTCAGTCTTCCCTCTCTCCTTTAATGGCTGGTACATATTTTTTGCGATAGCTCACATAATGCATGGTTAAAAATCCTCCAGTCACCAGATGTGCAAGATCATCTCTGCCAGTTCCTGACATTGTGACTCAGCAACTATTGCACATTAACTAACAGAGCAAGTGCCATGGAAGCTTCAGGGCGGTAAAGCTGTAGAAATATGTGGTGATCCATCTCAAACTACTTATTTGAGGAAACGTATGGAGATGAGAATATGATAAATAGATCATGGTGTTGCTGATGTTTGCACAACTCATTCTGACCTTTCCTGGAGGTACGGGTGAGTCTAACTCACGAAGGACACCGGTGATTCATTGACTGTGGATTTTTTGGGGGGTTTAAAAAAAACGCTTCAAATGTTTGAAATCTATTTTATTGTATTTGATTGAATTTAATGTTTGAAAATGTAACTGTAGACTGTGATACGTCAATAAGCCACGGCACTGATAATTCTTCATTTGTATTCATTCCCTCATCTTATTGTGTCATATCAAATCCATCTGAAAAACAAACAAGTCAGCGTTTGCTTACACTAGATAGACGTGTGATAGACGACTGGAGGCCCACTTCCATGCTGATATATCAGCAAGGATATATATATATATATATATATGAAATTATATGCTAATCATTGTTTGGAACCCGTTAATTAAAAGTAAGTGTGCTGTTTATTCACAGGCCTCGGCTCATCACGACATGCTCGCAGGTCAAATATATTCCAGGAAATCAGATATATCAATATATTCCATATTCCAGGAAATCAGAAAAGTCCCATATGATAACATCAGTTCCGAAACACAGTT
>JAFBJT010110312.1:0-13155 GCA_016785325.1 Chascanopsetta lugubris
AGTTGTGAAATAAACAAACTAACAGTGTGGTGGTTGACTTTGTTTGGGGGGAAGGAGGGTGGGGGGGGGGGGGGGGGGGTTTGAGGGGGGCTGGAGCCCCGTGAAGCGAGGGAATGATGATCTCTGCTGCAGTCCGGGTTCAATCCCGACCTTTGGCTCTGCGCTGTGTCACTCCCTTCTTGGTAAAAACCGTCTCACTCCTCACCCGTCAGATCGAATCGCCAAAACGTTTCACTCTTTTCATTTCTGGCTGCTCAGCATGGCTCCGGATTCTAGTTCACTTCACTCAGAATGTGATTGTGTTCGATTGGACACAAACTCCACCAAATGGCATAAACTTATCATTACACTGAGCTTTACTGTCGGGGAAAGTTAATCTTAAAATGATCTTATTAATTTACAAGGTAAATGCAATCAAAAATGCCATGTGATTGTTTTACCTAAAGAATATCACTTATGCGTTACCAATCATAAAAACCCTTTTATGAACCGGTGGTTTTAGAACTTCCTACTAAATAACTCCATCATCATAAGTGTGGCTGTTTAAAGGTGCATAACATTTGTTTTACATCGAGAGGTGAAGTCGCAGGTTGTCTCCATCACCTCACCCTCACCTTTCTGAGCCTGCAGGAGAAGCGATGGTCCACTTCAGTTATCATTAAAACAAACCAAAAAATTTAGTGCGTCCACTTTTACTACTTTAAAAACATGGCAGCCCCTATAGAGAGGACCCCCATCCTCATATAAATACACCTTAATGGGCTCATATTAGGGTTATAAAAAAAGAAAATCTCAGTTTGTAATTGCTCTGTAATATTTTGTAGCAGTGACAAAAATAAGAAAAATGGTCCACGCTGCACCTCTTGGGACTGTGGTGCCTCTCACAACATTTTCCTCCCTGTCTGAAGTTTGCAGTCTCACGGTCGACAGGCTCGTGCACCAAACACCACAACCAGTTCAGAATACTCAGCACGCCACACAAAGTGAACACCACCCGCTCTGCGCTCGCACTCGCCACCAGGCGCCATGCTCACACGCAGAGTTACAGCCACCGCACACAGCCACGTTTCTTCCTGCGTGGTGTGAATTTGTGACATGTTGCCGATTTAGCGAAAATAACAAAAACACGCAACTTTTTCTGAAAGCGTGAATTAAGATCGGACGAGTCGAATTGCAGATGCAGCTTATTCGGTGACTTGTTACGTTGAAAACGTAACCCGAGCGCTCTTTTTACCACCGATACCTGTGACACCGGAAAACAAGTCACACTGGTCTTTTAGTGTTTTGTGTCAATGTGTCATTAAAAAAAACGAGAACATCTGACAAATACTTCTCTTGACAGTTGCCTCCGTGCTCATCAACAATAGCTCAACATGTCTTTTGTACATAGTTACAGCGCAACCCTGACAAGAGATGGAATTCAGGACGACGGACATATTCAGGGGTAAATTGGAACATGTCAATTTGCCCACTGTCCATTAACGAGTCACAAACCACTGTTTTAGACTCTTCTCCACAGAGTGATCATCCGCACTGAAATGACTTCGCTGGTAAACCGGTGAGTCCGGCAGCTTTGTAACGTTCACTCATTGATGGTGGAGCATTTCACTGCAGAGAAACCACTGAACAAAAGGCAGCTGAAATACACTCCAATCACCCATCGCACCACATAATGTGAGACCAGATCTCTTCATTTTAGGGGGGCGTGTTTTAAATCGTCTCTTTCTGAAGGATGAATTATTAATTTAATGTGGGTGGTTGTAAAAAAACAACAACAAAAAAACAAAAAACAACAGAAAAAAGGACGGATTCTAAAATGCGCCCACATTAGCATCATGGTCATGGCCCGGAGCCAACGCTGTTCCATGAAACCGAAGTGTAGCTGTTGTGTTCCCACACTGCACTCGTACGGAAGTTGCACTAAAGTGACTGTAACTCTGGGTGTGTTTGTTTTATCGCGCCGAAGACGATTGTCAGTCGTCGCGCGTGCAGAGGTTTCCCGAGCACGAAATGAAGGAGTTGAACGAGTGCAACTCCACAGAGGACGAACCGAGGTTCAACCGGAGTGTGCGGCTTCTCCTCTCCTCGTTCTCCCGCTGCACTGAGATCGGGTTTTATTTGGAGGGGGCTCGTGCACCGGCGGTTGAAGACACCGCATACAGCCCCATTAGTTACTGCCTCATTACCACCACCAGCTACATCCTTGCCATCACTCCGAGTACTTCGCTGTGTGTGTGTGTGTGTGTGTGCGCGCGCGCACGTGTGTGTGCGTGTGTCAGAGAGAGAGAGAGAGAAAGAGAGAGAGAGAGAGAGAGAGAGAGTGAGTCCACTCAGGAGGAGAGTGCCAACGATCTTGCCAGGATCTGAACCGCCTCTTTGATCTCCCAAAGCCAAACAGAGGGAGAGAGACGCTCGCCCCTCACCGAGAGGATTAAATATCCATGAGTCGGGACATCACAACTCCCTCTCACCGCTGCCCCCCCCCCCCCCCCCCCCCCCCCCCCCCCCCCCCCCCCCCCCCCCCCCCCCCCCCCCCCCCCCCCCCCCCCACACACCCTCTTTCCTCTGCTCCCTTCCTCCTCCCGTCTACCCTGGTTATCACTGAGTCTCCAGAGGGACTGGAGGGAAAGGAGAGCGAGCGAGAGAAGAAGAGAGGAGGCGAGGAGGAAGTGGAGGAGAGAGAGAGCGGTCGGAAAGGCTGAGAGGACACGACGGTCCACACGGACTCGGACTGTTTCACCCACACAGGTCAAACTTCGCAGAGGTCACGCATCTGACCTGCAGCTCTTTGCATGCACGCTCCTGTTTATGTGCCATTGTGAGGACCGGCGTGGATCTTCATTCCCGTACACAGAGGGTTCACCAACGAGGGAGTGATTGACATAGGCGAAGCCTTCACCTCGGCCCTGGACACATTTAAAGGGGCAGCGTGTAAGATTTGGTGACATCTAGAGGGGAAGTTGCGCGTTGTATCCATCACCTCACCCCCTCAGAGCACGCAGGAGAACCTGTGGTCGACCTAAGTTGTCGTTCAGACTCACAATGTGTTAATACGTCCACTCTGGGCTACTGTAAAAACACGCCTCATGTAAATATACATTCATGGGCTCATTTAAGGGTAATGGGGAAAAAGATATTACATTTAGTTGATTATAAATGCACGAAAATGTCAGTTTGTGCCTGTTTTGTACAATGTTCTATAAGAGACAAAAATGACCAAAATCTTACACACTGCACCTTTAAGAAAAAAGTGGCGATCTGTCCGATTGGCTCCAGGAAATGTTCCCATGGAGCTCCCCAGTTAACGATAGGTTTACTTGGTGTTTTGCTTCAGTGTCAGTGACATTCCGACCCTCCACAGAAACAATCAAAGATAAAAAATTTAAAAATTTTTTTAAAAACAACAACAAATGGGAATGAAAAAATAATAATTGCCTGTCCACACAATAACAAAAAGCGCCGAGAAAACAAGTCTAAATGTTTTTGTACTTTTAAAAAAATGTTTTATGTCATGTCTCTGTGAGGACCGTAGCTCAGAGAGGACATTAACTAAAAGGGAGGACATACTAGGTGGACCTCTCGGTGTGAGTCTGTACATCCATTCAGACGGACCCTGTCTGGGTCAGCGGGGAGCAGCCCGGCGCTCACAGGGCCCGGGATTTATGTGAGAGTCGGTCTGTTGTCGGAAACAAGAGGATTTGTTTCAGACCGAGTGGTGGAGACGGGTGAGGGGGGACGGAGGCGTGTTGGAGGAGGGAGATGAAAGGGCGCAGGAGGTCCGAGGTGTTGTGCTAACCTCCGCGCACTTGGCGTTGCTCCGCGCAACTTCCGCCTCGCGCTCATCTCTGAGGAAACCTTGTATTAAAGGCTCCTCTGTCTAGACCTGGATGGTTATTGAGTATATATGCACAGTGTAAACCCCGCAGCGAACACAACGTCTGGGTAATGTCTGCTCGCTTTGTACATTTTCTGTGAAATCATCATCACACGTCCACGTGCGAAGGTGTCAGAGTCAAGGTGAATGATATTTTGGGACGGCGTCGCATGGACGGAGAGTCGCTGATAATGGATCCACTCATTTGCCGTCTGATCGGCCGACATTGTGCTTCTCGTGGGAAGAGATATGAAGGAGACTTCACATGCACACGTCAGGATCTCAGTGATTACAGGAAGTTGAGGTGTCCAGGTTTTTTCAGCGAGATGACAGCAAATGTGCCTGTGGCTGATTACAACCATCACTGCTTCAAGATGGATTATTTAAAGGTGTATTTATTTTTTTTTTTATTATTTATCGAAAACCGGCTTGATGCTGTTTTGCTGAAACAAGCTGCAAGTCAACGAGACCTACGGTCGACTTCACTTGTCATTAAAACTCAAAAGATGTTTAGTGCGTCCACTTTTACGACTGTACAAACATGGCGGCCCCCGTAGAGAGGACCAGCTCCTCATGGAAATGTACATGAACAGGCTCATTTTAGGGAAATGGGGGGAAAAAATGATACAAAATTCATGAAAATGTCAGAATGTAATTGTTTATCATTTTTTTTTTAGATGTGACAAAAATGACCAAAATCTTATACACCGCACCTTTACGTTATGAGAGTGGAAGTTCACCCATTTTAGTAATCGCCTAAACCCATACAATCACATTACGAATGACCCAACATCTCCCAGTGAGCTTTAATCGAGATAATCACAGGTTTCATCTCCGGTTGATCACAGTCACCTGTGCTCCACGTCTCAAATCTAGTCAGCCACTGAAAGTGTGTGAGTCAGAGTCACCGGATCATTTCTGGATTGATGTACAACTACTTCATACCTTGACTTGTGCTACTACACATAGAGCACCGTGTTCTCAACATACCTTCACAAACCTGGACATCCAGATTAAATGTTCCACTTAGTATCGGACATGTATCGATACATGACTTACACAATGCGCTTATCTTCACCAAACACAAACAGCTCACGTATGACCTCGAAAGTCCTTATCTGGTTCATTATTGCAGTTAATTACTGCTTGTATGGACGAGCGGAAAAGAAAAACAGCTACTGAGAAAATATCAGCAAAATCCCCTGCGACCTTCACATGTGATGTGTGGTGAGAGGCATTTGACGGGGTCACTGGTGATATTTGTGCACAGCAGCAACACAACAACAGCATGGAAGCACATTCAGTAAGAGTCTCCAAGCTGCACAAGAATCAGTATATGTTATTCTCTATTTATCGAGTTGAAATTGAAAAAATGAACGACCTAAATCTAACATACCAAAACTGATCAAATTGTTTGACATCTAATAAGTTGAGTCTAATTATGCTGAGCTATGTAACGTTGGAAGGAAGGAAAATATTCTAGTTTTATTTTTCCCACAAACGATGTAACTTCGAAGTTCATTGTGAATTAGATGCTCAAAGACAGATGGACACAGACGCATGTCTGCGCTCAGCCGCGATACTTTGCGCATCGTCTGAAATCTTAAAGATACAGTTCAAATGGATGAAAAGACAAGTACCGCCAAATTCCATAGGGGGCAGTGAATCATAACAAGGAAAGAACTTCATATTGTAGCAGACCAATCCTTTTTGTTCTAGTCAAAAACCCTTTACTCTGTACTGCCCTCTAGTGGATGTATTAGTGAGTAATCATGGTAATGGGGGTTAAAGGTGCAGTGTGTAAGATTTAGTGGTAAAGTTGTATGTTGTAACCATCACCTCACCCTTCTGAACATGCAGGAAAACCTATGGTGGACTTCACTAGTCATTCAAACTCAAAAAAATGTTCAGCATGTCCACTCTGGGCTACTGTAAAAACATGGCGGCGCCCATAGAGAGGACCTGCTCCACGTGTAAATACACATTAATGGGCTCATTTAAGGGGAATGAGAGAAAACAAAACTTTGTGAATTCATGAAAATGCCTGTTTGTAATGGTTTCGTTATATTTTCAGATGTGACCAAAATGAACAAAACCTTACACACTGCACCTTTAATCGTTTGCAATATATGTAATTCTATAAATGCGTCTCCTCTGAAGCCGCTACACAATGAGCACTTCGCCACTGGGCGAAGGGAGCGAGTAGAAAACGGGTGGAAGTTGGAAAGCGACAGTGAAGTCGTCGGACTTTATCACAACTCCATAAATTAGGTCACTGCACATCACCTGAGCAAAAAGCCCATTCTTTAAATGCACTATCCTTGGTTCCACTTTTGTGGCGTGCAACTTTTACAACATATGTCTGCGTGTGTGTGTGTGTGTGTGTGTGTGTGTGTGTGTGTGTTCCAGGACAATTACCTCCAGCTGAACAGAAGCGAAGGTCAGTGCTTTCTGCGAGGGGTTAATACAATCACCATTACTGCTTCCTGCTGCTATGTCAGGCAGAGGAGGCCGGGCGTGGAGAGGGGAGTCGTGGGGGTGGAGAGGGGGACGGGGGGGACGGGGGGGACGGAGGGGGGGGACGGGGACGGGGGGACGGGGGGGGGGGGCAGCAAGGGCAGACAGAGGAAGGGGCAACTCTGACATGACAGTGACAAATTGCCTTGTATTTATTCAAATTGTGTAAGGTGATCTTTTGGCTGTGTTGTAATGTGTGTTTTCAGAGTGTTTGACCTCACTGATGAGTTAACGCTAACGAGCTCGTAAAGAGGAGAAGCCAAGGTGAGCGGAAGACGGTGACGCTCGCGGACGCTCGACTGGCAGGAACAACTTTCCTCTGGATTCACAGATGAACCCGAACCTGAAAAACAGATGTCGGAGAGAGAGTCCGTTAATTACACGGGCACAATATCAGAGTCATCAGGAATAAATATTAAGCCATGATGATAAGAGACGGTTAAAGGTTCAGTGTGTACGCTTCAGAGGGAATGGTTTGTTTCCTATATTTCCGATCCAATTTTGATGGAATGAGTTTGTGATCAATCACCTAAATGTATGAGTTGTTTTCATTTCTCGAGATCGAGCCCTTTACACTCACATTATATTTATGAATAGTTTGCTCATCATGTTTTACAGTAGCCCAGAATGGACAATCTAAACCTCTTGAGCTGTAATGATAGCTGAAGACCACCGTATACGGTTTGCGAGAGATGTTCAGAAGCAGCAAGTAACATTATCACCAGATGTAATTATACAGTGATCGACTCATTGAAGAAATTACAAAACTTTCAGCTGCTTAGAAAATCAAGATAATGTCGGGATGCAATTGTTTCGTGATGTTTTTGGAAAGTGACAAAAATGGCTCTAAAAATCCACCGTGGAATGATGGATCCCGTACGACGATCTGTGAACGGTCACCATCACCCTGTTGTTCGCCTGAACCGACATTATTAGCACTCTTGGTGAGAGGAGTGAGAGTTGAACTTGACTTAAAGGACAGGGTGACCTCCGACCTTTGACCTGCACTACACCAGACAATACCGGCTTCACAAAGGAACCGTGATTTCATAATCGTCACAATCACTACGATCATCATGCTACATCAGAGAGATCATACAACTTGTGATCGAGATCACAAACGTACGTGGAAATGTCTCTAATGTACAAGTGGGTGCAGGTTATTGCAGAAAATACAATGTTCAGAGGCAACGTAAGAGATGAGGACAGATATTCCTGTGGTTCCCTTTCACGAAATCCTTCCAAGTGTTAAAAAAAAATCACTTTCTTAGAATGTTCTTAGAGTTCTTAGAATGACAAAAAAAAAAAAAAAGCGAGAGGACAGAGCTGACGACCGAACTCTGTGACAGCGCACGAAGACACGGCCGGCGAATGTGTGGCCTGCGCTGGCTCTCCTCAGTCGGCCCCGAGGGTTATTGATCCAGACACCTGCCGAGATCCGGGAAGTCAATTCACACCGATGATCTCAGCCAACACACACATGCGCTGAGAGGCGAGGCCAGCGCACTGCAGGATGAGTCACGGAGGGCTGAGGTCAGCGCCGAGACGTGAGCGAGGACAGAGGGGAAGCACCTGCTTGTGCTGGGTGCGATGGACAAACGGAGAATATATGCAGGGGAGACGTTTCCTGTGGAATCCAAAATGCTTTGAATTCAACATCGAGTTGATAACCGATCATCTGAAGCTCGATTTGACGTGTTTTCAAACACGTTTGATAATCTGCGCGTTTCTTAGATTAAAAAAACGCAGAAGCTCTTCTCTGGAGCCAGTGGTCAGACTGTCCCCCCTGCACCTGCTGTAGGAACAGGGCGTCCCCCCATGAAGGAGACCGGGTCTGATGTGGATACGTAGAAACGGCTGATTTTTTCCAGGAAACAAACAATTCTATAGTTCAGAGTTTGGTGTGGTATATGTTATACAGTGACATCGAAACAACGATTCGCAACTGGTGGGTCCCGACCCAGAAAACCCATTTTCAGTGGGTCGTGGGCCTTGGAGTTAAGTTAAGAAGGAAACATCCTGCGCTTTTACTTTGAAGGGGATATTTTGAATGCGTCGGAGTGCTGTCTATTCACACTGTCTTTCTTATATCCACCCGCCATTTCACAGATGGAAGAAAACAAACAACGTTTGTTGACATATGCTAATTGACCATGACGTGACACCGACCGTACATGGAATATGGATTTTCTAATACTGAGGACAAAAGAGCGCAAAACCTCGGTGCACTGTCCAACTGCAACATATTTTCATTCAGTTCATTGGAGGATTTGAAAGATATCGATTTGGGTCGCGGCTGGTAATTAAAGGTGCAGTGTGTACGATTGGGTGACATCCAGGGGTGAAGTCGCACGCTGTACCCACCGCCTCCCCCTCGCCCCTCTGAGCCCCCGTACGAGGAGGACCCGCTCCCTGTGTAAAGATACAACAATATCCTGCAGCCACGTATAAAAACAAGACTTCTCCTCTCATTCTTACGATGCGTAAAAGCTTTTATTGTGAAAAAAACAAAAAAAAACACCACTCAACACTACGTCCTGCGCAGAGGCTGCTGTCGTCGTGATTCCCTGGCAGCTATCTGCACCTTATGTAAAGTTTTGACTCGCTCTCACTCAAACAAAATATTTTCTTTCTCTCTCCCCTGCGCCCTTCTCCTCCCCCGTCCCCTCGCTCTCTCTCTCCCCTCCTCTCGCCGCAGCCTTATCAGTGCTCCAGGGACTAACTGACATTCACATCGGCGCTAATGACACCGCGGGATTGGAGGCGCTCCGCTCGCTGCTCTCCCCTCTCGCCCTTCTCTCCCTATCTGTTTCTCCCTTTCTCAGCCTCGCCACTTTTTTCCCCGTGTTCTGTCTTCCTGGGCAATTAGACGGAGGGAGAAGTCCCAGTTGGCTCGCGGTGGTAATCAAACATCTTTTTCTTGTCCATTTAACACTGGGATTAATTTCCTACAAGGTTAATTAAAGAGGCCCATCAGACAGAACTGATTATTGCAAAGGTTACTGTTGCACTGAAGCTCACTGTCTCCCTGCCTCTGTCTCCACACACACACACACACACACACACACACACACACACACACACACGTGCACTAATACTCTCATCTACACACATTCTTGCACACGGGGTCCAAACAGAAACAGGATTATATCGTCGATCATGATAAATACTCCGCAAACTGTCATGTCTGCTGACCATACGTGTAAAGCGTGTGAACTCATTTGTATTCAAGTGTCAAAGTGGCTGAAAGGCCGGTTGTTTTGATTCCGTCGCAGCCAAAACACACTGGTTAAAGGGTGATGTATTTATGTAGAGATGACGAAATGTGTGGCCGCCGTCGTTTTTGCGTCCTGGAGGCGGGACGGTGACATTACGGTCTGGGTTCAGCACCAGTGACACAAAGGAGTAGCACAGGCGGGAGGTGGCAGCCATTATGCCACACAGGCGCTTGTGTTTCCTAAATATACGGACCCCGTTTCCCATCAATCCTGTGGTTACCGCCGGAAAAAGAAAGGGTGGGGTGGGGTGGAGGTGGGGGAGGGGAGGGGAGGGGGGAGGGGGGGGGGCTACATGTCCTTCCACATCCTGCAGTAGTTTCTTCTTTCACTTCAAACATGACGCGTAAAAAAAAGGAGAGAGCCAAGAGACTGGCCCTTCACTGCAGCGTTTGCATGGTTTGAGTTCACGGCCAGAAAAGCTCCGGCCTGTAAGATTGAAATTAAAGGTGCATTGCGTAAGAGGTGTCCAGAGGTGAAGTTGAATACGGTATCCATCGCCTTTGTTCTACGACATAGTCCACGCCAAAGGTGGAGAATGGACAAGCGCCCAAATCAGTCCGGGCGACCGGAACCGAGAGTGAGAAGTAAATGTTGCGACAGATTAGCGTGCGGATCAGCGCTTCTCTGCGCACTCAAGGTGTAAACGCAGGAGGGCAGGGGCTTGAGCGCTGCTTGATAAATGAAAACACGCCAATGCCGGATCCGTCTTGTGGCTGAAGCGGGCCACCCCCCCCCCCCCCGTGGGGGGGGGCAGGGGGGGGGGGGGGGGGGGAGGGGGGGGGGCTACATGTCCTTCCACATCCTGCAGTAGTTTCTTCTTTCACTTCAAACATGACGCGTAAAAAAAAGGAGAGAGCCAAGAGACTGGCCCTTCACTGCAGCGTTTGCATGGTTTGAGCTCACGTCCAGAAAAGCTCCGGCCTGTAAGATTGAAATTAAAGGTGCATTGCGTAAGAGGTGTCCAGAGGTGAAGTTGAAAACGGTATCCATCGCCTTTGTTCTACGACATAGTCCACGCCAAAGGTGGAGAATGGACAAGCGCCTTTTTTACCCAAATCAGTCCGGGCGCCCGGAACCGAGAGTGAGAAGTAAATGTTGCGACAGATTAGCGTGCGGATCAGCGCTTCTCTGCGCACTCAAGGTGTAAACGCAGGAGGGCAGGAGCTTGAGCGCTGCTTGATAAATGAAAACACGCCAATGCCGGATCCGTCTTGTGGCAGAAGCGGGCCACCCCCCCCCACACGTGCACGGAGAGAGAGCACCGGAGCTCCCTCTCTCCCTGCGTCCGGTGCCAGTGGGCCTGGTCAGCCCAGAGGCAGGAGCAGCTGGAGGCAGGCGGCCCCCCCGGCGGAGGGGTGGTCCCAGCCCGGAGCCTCCTCTCTAAGGCCCACGCGGCCGCCTCGGAACCAGGCACCGACGGAGCGGTGAGAGAGCTCCGGCCCGGAGACTCCTCTCCACAAAACATCTGCCTCCGCCACCATCGGCAAGCAAGATCCCTGAGTAGCGCGCGCAAGACGAAGGTATCGCTTTTTGGCGCTCAACGAGCTCCAGATGTTTCTGTTTCCGTATCCGTGGAAATATGAGTCCAAACAGAAAGACAATGAGAGGAAAGTAAGTCCTTTTTTTTAATTTTTTTTTTTACCTTTTCATTAAAGCCCTGTCCACATCAGGGTTGGATTTCAACATGAAAACGGCCATGTTTGGACAGAAGTCAGACACGGACAATCTTAACACTTCAAAGTGTTCCTCTGATGGGTTTACACTCACTGGATGTCACATGGGTTCTCCTCCTCATTCGTCGGAGAACATGACAAAATGAACATTGATTTGGCCTCAACATGTGATTTGTGTCTTGTTAACAGATACATGCGAGGTCAACGGAGTGTTTCCTGGGATGTTGTGGATTTGGCCATCCCATAATATGATGACATCTCTCAACATGGAGCCCCTTCAGTTTAAAAACAGGTCACGCAAAAAGGCAGAAGACCCTCTTGATTTAGATATAAGGGGCTCATTCTAGGTTAAAGGTGCAGTGTGTCAGATTGAGTGATATCTATAGGTGAAGATGCACATTGTATCCATCACCTCACCTCTGAACCTGCAGGAGAACCTATGGTCGACTTCAGTTGGGATTAAAACTCAGAGAGAAGACAGGAAAAAGAAAAGATGTTCAATATGTCCAATTGTGCTGCTGTGAAAACGTGACGGCCTCCAAAGAGAGGACCCCCTTCTCATGTAAATACACATTAATGGGCTCGTTCAAGGGCAATGTGAAAAAACAAATATATACATTTAGGTGATTAGAAATTTAGGAAAAAAGAAACAAAAATAACAAAACAACAAATTATACATTTAGGCAATTATACGCTCATACAAACATCATTATAAATATGTTGTTTTGCTTTTTAGTAAATAGAAATGAAAAAAATCAACTTATCTCATACACTGGACCCTTAATATATTTTCAGGTCAGGTTAAGGCCTGTGTGTTAATTATTTTTTTTTTTTCACTGCTTCTTAATATTTGTGTATTTCATGGCGGATGTGTAAATGTGTGTTACGCACGGAGAACGAGCTGCGACTCCTCGTGTCAACCTCCCTCTGATCACCGAGAACAAAGGTCACCATGACAGGTAGAACCAGACAGGAGAAACATTCCCATTCGACTGGTTTCCACAACAGCCGAGAGTGCGACTGGGGGTCACAGTTCATAACACACACACACACACACACACACACACACACACACACGAACGCACGCACACATACACACAATGAGCAGAGCAGCAGCCATTCTTCTGAATGTAAGCCTTATTTGTGTTTATACTGCACAGTGAGAACGAGCCCTCAGGTGACACACACATGCTCGGTCACACACACACACACACACACACACACACACACACACACACACATACAGTCTCACATGTGCAGGTTCATTAACATGCTAATTGGAGGTGAGGACAGTGTGGTGTGGAGGTGGTACAGAGCAGCCCCAGTGAATTAATCACAGGCTCGGGGAGACCAGCTGACTCCCAAACCTGGTCCCCGCCACCACCACCACCACCCTCCACCCCCCTCACCCCCCACCTCCCTCCATCACGTCTGCCCACCTCCCACCCACCCACTGAAACTGGCCTCTATGACTCTGCATGGCTGTTAAAGGGAGCTTTGTTGCACAAGGAACACTGTGTTCACCCTCGTTGACTCAGACTAAACCCTGCAAGTTTCCTTTTCTGAGGTATTTTCCATTGGTTCAACAATTCATGAATTCCTGTGACGCGATCGATTATGTAATTAATGTTTTTGATTGATTGTTGTCACATGATGTATTTGTTGCCACGCCTTGTCTACAGTGATTTAGTTTTTCTTTTCACATTTTCACATTTATTTAATGATTTACTGTGTGTGTTCTTAACTTTGTTTCTATTACATAAAGCGATATCATGACAGACAAGCATGCTTAAATACACACACACACACACAC
>JAFBJT010110313.1:0-10414 GCA_016785325.1 Chascanopsetta lugubris
GTTTGACACAGGAGCTCAGGTACTGAGTCATTGGGGGGATTTTGAGGTGCACGCACGCACACACACACACACACACACACACACACACACACACACACACACACACACACACACTCAGGACACTCTGACTCAGGCCTCTGTAACAAAGTGAGGAAGCAGTGAGGTCGACATCGACATTCGACCTTGATAAAGGTCAGGAGAAGGTCCCCACGCTTCCACCCTCCTCCCTCCTGCCCCCCGGTGGATGAGGGTGGAAAAAAGTGTGAGCTGCCCCCCCCCCTTACAAAACCCCCTTCCTCTTCCTCTGACCTGTAAACACACTATGACTCACACTCTGGAGGAGAGGATGGAGGTTTGTTATCAGACTGTACAGAGGTCAGAGGTCAGAGGTCACAGCCGCCTGATTGTAAATGAAATGATGAAGTGACGGAGGAGAGACTGTGTGGGTTGGTTTGTTTTAGCGTCAGCGCCCCACAGGTGGGTGGGGTTTAATATCTGCTCTGAGCTCAGGTGCCGGACGACATCACAGTTTAATCTAATTCTATTTGACTTTTTTTTATTCTTGTTTACTTTCATCTTTTATATTCCGCTTTAGTTTAAGTTTCCCAAACAAATACTGCAAGATGTATTACACACTACTGAAGGACATGAGTAGTACTGCAGGATACACGTGGTACTACTGAATCTGTAGAGATGATGCCTGAAGTCCTGTAAAATACATGTGGTACTGCAAGTTGTGTGTAGTGCTACAAGATGTTTGAAGTACTGCATACTATACTGCAGTATACGTGTACTACTGCAAGATATGTATCATATGATAATGCAGATTGACTTGTGTAGTACTGGATGATACATGTAGTAGTACTGGATGATACAGCTGAGTAGGTTCGATACTGCAGTACACGTGAAGTACTGCAGGTTATCTGTGGTACAGTAAAGCAGGATGAGTGCAGTACAACAAGGTATGTGTAGTAGAACAGGATACATGCAGTACTGTAGTACACAGTATACATTTAATACTGTGTTTAATACTAGTAGTTAATGAGAAGCAGCCCAGAAAAACTGAGAATGAAAACAGTGGATGGAAGAACTTCAGACCAAAATACACCTCTGACCTTTAGAGGCTCGATTTAACAAAGAGCAACACACACACACACACACACACACACACACACACACACACACACCTCAGTGCAGTCCGCTCCCACCACGCCCCTGATTGAACTGACTTCCTGTGTGGACGTAATGAAATCATAAAGTCAGGGGAACAAAAACAGGAAGCTGCAGATACAGACATGAGTCATCGTCGCCACGGCAACACACACTTTACAGCCTCACCTCTGGTTCTACAGGTGATTGACAGACAAGCATCTGATATAGATCGGACTGGTCCTCAAAGGTCCAAACTAACTTCAGACTCTGACATCGGGACTTTAAACATCCCAAAATACACCGTCTCACTCTCTACCTGTCTGTCTGACTTCCTGTTGATCTCCCTCTTCCTGTTTCATTTTAAAGGTCGGTGTTTTTAGACGGTAGTTTACAAAAGTTCCTTTTTGGGTGGAACACAAACGTCTGAGACTGTAAATAAAACAGTCTGCTTCCTCCTGCTGGACAAACACCGAGCTCAAATAAAAATAACAACAACACAGGAGGTCTGCTGCAGGTCATTCTGACCCACAACCTGTGTGGGCCACCATGGAGACACTCTCCACCAATCAGGAGTCAGGGTCAGCTGTCAATCAGGATGTTGCAGCCTGATTCCATATCATCAGATAAGGATCAACAGAAACTATCTGTGGTTTCACGTTTCATCAAAGTCCGTGTCCGCTCCGCCGACATGGAGGATGAAAGTTACCACCACCAGCCAACAGGGGGCGATGACCAGGATGTTTGGACTTCAGCCGCCCATCTTTCTCGTCACATTAAGGAAATACAACCGTCACTAAAACAATAATCAAAACATTTAGAAAGTTTGTCCGTTTTGTTATTGTTGTTATTTTTTCACAAAGCTCCGCCTCTTTTTGATCATGTGATTCCATCGTGTTTCAGACGTGCATATCCGGCAGCGGCAGCAGCAGCAGCAGCAGCAGCAGCAGCAGCAGCAGCAGCAGCAGGTCGACCCAAACCGCGAACAGAACGACCACCAGACCTCCATGACCGACCTGTACACGGCCCTGGTCCGAAACATCACACACCACGCCCACCAGCCAGGCCACGCCCACAACGCCCATCACACCACACACCACGCCCACCAGCCAGGCCACGCCCTTAACGCCCATCACACCACACACCACGCCACGGATACGTACGACCACGATCATCGACATCATCATCGACATCAGCAGCACAGCTTTCCCCGTGAGTTTACACATCTACGTGCGTAAGTGTGTGTGTGTGTGTGTGTGTGTGTGTTGAAGTAGGTCATCATGCTCATGGCCCCGATGCCTCCGACATGTTCTATAAAGGAATTATAACACTGATGTCACTCAGACCACTCACACACACACACACACACACACACACACACATACTTTCTTCTTCCACAGGAAATCCTCTTTCTTCTCCATAGATTTTGTACATGTATACGTGTGTGTGTGTGTGTGTGTGCGCGCATATGTGTGTGTGTGTTTCAAAATGAGTGCTGACTATATTTTACCTCTTGGGTCACCAGACCCTCGTGCGCATTACATCACTCACACACACACACACACACACACACACATACTTTCTTCTTCCACAGGAAATCCTCTTTCTTCTCCATAGATTTGTACATGTATACGTGTGTGTGTGTGTGTGTGTGCGCATATGTGTGTGTGTGTGTTTCAAAATGAGTGCTGACTATATTTTACCTCTTGGGTCACCAGACCCTCGTGCGCATTACATCACACACACACACACACACACACACACACACATACTTTCTTCCTCCACAGGAAATCCTCTCTTTCTTCTCCATAGATTTTGTACATGTCTACGGTTGTGTGTGCGTGTGTGTGTGTGTGTGTGTGTGTGTGTCAAAGTGAGTGCTGACTCTATATTTTACCTCTTGGGTCACCGGACCCTCGTGTGCATTACATCTCTCTCACACACACACACACACTCTTCCTGTGCGGAACCTCTGTGTTTCCCACAGTTCTCTGTTCTCTCCGACCTTTGACCTCTCGGACCGGCACAATGACATCATCGTGACAGGAAGACTCTGCTCATGTGTTTTCCTCCGTGCGCTCAGATCTGAAGTGACTCAGGTGGGAAACGCGTGCGCTCGCTGCTGAGACAGCGGTCGTGAGCGTTAGCGGCGCTGTTAGCATGGGCGGGTAACCGTCTGTAAACAAACAACAACAAACATCATGTGAGCCACAGAGAGTAAACAACATGGCTGAGGCTTCCGTCAAACACCGGGCCACGCCCTGACGTCCAGGAGGAGGAGAGGAAGAGAAACGCTGCTGAGCACCCACTAGTGGTTTGGAGGTGTAACAGCAGCGCGACGCAGGCGCATTGATGTATTGGGTATAAATGCTCACAGCCGCGTGAGGCGCAGAGAAGCCATGAGTTGGGCCTCACGCTGGTTGCCATGGTTACCATCCCTCCGTTCTCAGCTCGAGTAGACCAACACAAAGAGATGTTGTTTCTCCTCTTCTTCTTCTTCTGTGTTCCGACACGTCGTTTCCCCCTCGAGCCTCATTAAAGTGTCGTCTAACTTTTTAATTGCGACGTTTACGACAGAACACACAGAGGCGCGGTTGTGCAACAGACGTTGTTTTGTCAGAAACAGGAAGTGGACTCAGTAAATCACGCCGACAGTCATTAGATACCAACACCACCTGCTGACAGAGGGGGGTTTGATTTCCCTCCTCCCCCCCCCCACGCGCGGTCTGAGGTGACCTGGGACTTCCTGTCACAGCGCGGCCTCACTGTACCGTGACCTCTGACCTCTCAGGGCCCAGCAGCATGACGGAACTTCAGAGTTTGGTTTGTTCTAATGAAAACAGGTTGTGATGAAAGGGGCTGAGATCACTGAGTGTGTGTGTGTGTGTGTGTGTGTGTCTGGACTGTATCTCTGGAGAGTGACAGCAGTGACACGTTCCTTCAGCTCAAACCTGAGACTAAAAGCAGACGGCTGCGTCCTCACACAGCTGGGCGGAGTCAGGAAACACTTCAGTGCCACTCCGCTCATTCATTCCTCCACATCCTCATTTAGCTGAAAAAACCTCCTCTTCATATCTAAACATTTAAAGGTGCAGTGTGTAAGATTTGGTGAGCTCTAGAGGTGAGGCTGTCTCCGTCACCTCACCCTTCTGAACATGCGGGAGAAGCTGTGGTCGACTTGAGTTGTCATTGAAGCTCAAAAGATGTTTAGTACGTCCACTTTTACCACACTGAAAACATGGCGGCCTCCATAGAGAGGAACCGCTCCTCATGTAAAATTACAGTAATGCACCCATTTTAGGATGACGGGGGAAAAAACACATTAATGTGATTCTAAATTCAATATGAAATTGGTTTGTAATATTTTCAGAAGTGAGAAAAATGACCAAAAATCGTAAACACTGCACCTTTAATGTGATTGAAACGTGACATACTGCACCTTTAACCTGCCGCTTTCTCACATGGCAATAAATGTACAACAGAAGATCCGACTGAAATGATCTGGACTCAAACATCAGCTTCTTCTTCTCAGGATCATCAGCAACGACCCTGAGGATCAGATGTCTCCTCTGACCTCTGACCTCTGTGGAGGTCAAACTGTATCCTGTGCTCTCTGTTATTCTTCCTGCTCGCTCGCTCGCTCTCTCTCTCTCTCTCTCCCTCTCAAACCAACAAGAACAAACTGTGAAATCTCATTTGAATCTCCTGGACACACAATGTATCCTCTGACCCAACTCTAACACCCCCCCACACGTACACACACACACACACACACACACACACTATGTGTCAGCATCATCGTGATGTTTTTGGCGGCGCAGCGTCCGCGGGATGGAAACAGCAACAGAGACGGTTTCTCTCAGTTTTATTTATCAAACTGGAACGTTTTTAGAAGCAGATCAGCAGACGACTCGTCCCCACAGAGACATACATCTCTGCAGGGGTGTGTGTGTGTGTGTGTGTGTAAGCGGAGGAGTTAAAGTTAGACTGGTGGGTATGTAGCCAAGAGGAAGAGGAGGGAGTGTGTGTGTGTGTGTGTGTGTGTGTGAGAGAAAGGTTTTTTGGGGGGTCATCTTTGACTCATAATTCCCTGAAGGCTGAGGTGAGACAGCATTTTCAAGTGGCCCAAACCATGAGTTCTGAAGTCACCGTGACCTTGACCTTTGACCTTATCCAACCACATTCTTCATCAGTTCATCCTTAAGTGCAAGTGACTGCTTCTGCTAAATTTGGGGCGATTCCCGCGTGTTGTTCGTCAGACATCGCGTTCAAATGGAGACGTCCGAAAATATAAAATACCTGCCACCAGGTGTCACTGGTGCAGGGCTGGAAATTGCCGTCATCGAATGTGATCTATGATGTCACCCAATCTCTTCCTTCAGTTGTAGATGAGCTGGGTGTCGGCGCCCTCCCGTCCCCGGAGACCCCCGGCGCTCTCACCGCCCCCTACATGATGGCGCTGGTGATGTCACAGCTGCAGCCGCTCCTGCAGGGCTTCAACCACTCGCTGCAGCACCTGAGCCGACAGGTGGGCGAGCTGGCGCGCGACGTGGAGTGGCTGAAGAGCGGCAGCCAGCAGGGGGCGGTGCTGCGGCTGCAGAGCGGCGCCGCCCTCGAGGAGGCGGAGCCCGACGTGGCGGCGGACGAACGGCTGGAGGCCCGGCTGGACGAAGTGTTGGAGAACATCCACGAGCTGCGCACTCAGATGGAGAGTCAGCGCACCAACATGGCGGACAGGCTGCACTCCCAGCATGCAATGCTGCACTACAACCTCACCAGCTTCAAGACCGACACCGACGTGAAGCTCAAACGCCACCACAAGATGCTGCAGGTCAGACAACAACAACAACAACAACAACGTTGTCCCGCCCCCTCTCGGTGGTTGACCTCTGTCTCTGATCTCAGGTCAGCCTGCAGGCCATGAACGCCACACTGTCCGAGCTGAAGCTGGACCAGGGTCCGGTTGCCACGACGATGCCGGGCGATCGGGCCCCTCCTCCCACCGACCCTCCGCCGCCGCCGCTGCTGCTGCACCCAGACTCCTCCGCTCTGTGGGAGGCCGTGGAGCGACTGGACAACACGGTGGTCAACAACACGGTGAAGGTGAGAGGACGAATATTTGAATAGAAATATAAATGAAAAGAAGTCGAGAAGGTTCGACCTCGTGGTCCGGTGGAGACTGTGTTGCCATGGTGACGGGGGGAGAAGGAAACAAACAGGTACGGCTGCTTTTCATTGACTTGGTCTAGATAAAGACATGACGTCACTGTTTGTCTCCAGAGTGGGCGGAGTCAATTCTCACCCCTGTACTGGGAAATGTTTTCTGTCACCGTGGTAACTCCAGATGTAAAACACAGAAGGATGACATGTCAGCTCCCGCGAGTGCAGCCAAAGCGCGTCCATCGCCCCCTGGTGGCTGTCTGGCGTACAGGTCAGACTCAGGCTCATTAAAGGGAGATTCCGAACAATGAAAGCAGGTGAACTCTGCGTCCCCTGCAGGTCAACGGGCTGATGGAGGACATGGAGGTGACCTCCGGGGGCGTCCAGCGCCTGACCTTTGACCTGAGGGAGCTGGAGAAGCTGATCAACCAGACGGCTCGCGACAGTCGCATCCTGTTCATGGAGACGGGGCTGGAGGTGGAGGACGCCAAGGTGACGGTGCTGCGGCGGGTGGAGGAGCGGGCGGAGAACGGGGCGCAGCACGGGAAGCAGCTGCCGCCCTCGCCAACGAAAACAGACTGGCGCTGGAGGAGAACGGTGAGGGAGGGGCGGAGATGTGGGGCGGAGCCAGCGACTGGGAGCCGGCGGTGGAGGCCATTCAACACGACCTCCAGCAGGTCAGACAATCGCTCACATCTTACATGAAAGAATTTAACTGGGGAAATCCTCTCCATCGCCCCCTAGTGGCCGAAGGCGGTATAGATAATAACCCTGACTCCTCCTTGTCAGCAGGTGAGACATGAACGTTAAAAAGATAGAGGTCGTTCTTATCTCACCGGTGTTTGTTTATGTTTCTGATCAGTTTGGCTCATTAGTTATTTGTTGATAGAAAACCGGGCGGAGACGTGATGATTGACAGCTGTCACTGACGAACACTCTGACAGTTTGAGGTCACACACGACGAAAAACAAAGAAAAAAGAAAACTTACCTCGTCTTCTCTCTCCCTCGTCGTGGTCTTGCAGGTGAAGGAGTCTCTGGAGTCGGAGCAGACCAGGACCAGGACTCTGGACCACGGCGTGACCCAGCTCGGCGCCTCGCTGACGGAGGTCCGGGCCGAGGTCGACGCCCTGAAGGAGCAGGACGCGAGGCTGAAGGACGAGATGCAGATTCTGTCGGGCTCCTTCAGCTCGCTGCTCAAAGACGCCATCAGGCACAGCGACGTGCTGGAGCTGCTGCTGGGGGAGGAGGTGCTGGAGTTCCTGGAGTGGCCCGTCCAGGACCAGGAGGCCAACTCCATCCCGGCCCTGAAGGAGCAGCTGAGGTTCCTGCAGGAGGAGCTGAGGGGCCACAGCCGCAGCATCACAGCCCTGCAGGAAACCAGGACAGGTACTTCTTCATGAGCGAACCAGAAGCAGATGAACTTTGTTTTGACTGACAGAAGAAATGTAGGATTTGAATCTAAACTCAAGATTCTTTGTTTTGTTTGTGATGAACTGGACATGACAGGAATCACAGGGGCCTCGCAGCTCGTGATGTGGCCCCTGTGATGAAAACACAGACTCTGTGAGACAATAACAAACTGAGACACTTCACAGAAACAGGAAGTGAGAATAAACTGAGGCGTTCTGACAGAAATCTTCACTGTAATAAACACAACACTGTAAACAAACACTCAGAAACCAAGTCAAAACATTTAGTCTGTCACACAAATACATAAACAAATATTCACCACCAGCATTGGCTCCACCCCCTCTGCCGTGCAATGCATTGTGGGAGAAATATAATGCTGTTCAAATCAGCATTTGAATCATTACAGAGTCACTTCATTAATTCTATGCACATATATGATTCTATTCTCTATGTCACATCCAGGGGCTTAAGTTTAGTTCATTTTGAATTAATTTGTGATAAACTACTTTGTCAGTATTTCATCCCTGACTTTTTACAGTGTAGATACAAACAAACATGTTTCATAAATTAGAATAAACTTAAGAATTCATGGATTTAAAATGAAAAAAAGTCTTCATCATCTCAGCTGCTGCAGAAATAAAATAAAATACTTTAATTCATTTTTAGAGTTTTTGATGAATAGATAATGCTCTTTGTTTTGGGAGGTAGAAGTATAAAGTATAAATATTATTGCACAAATACAAAAAAAAACGTACCTCGAAGTTTCAAATCAGGCTGATGACGTATGAGGGGTTGGTAAAGGAAGCAGCACTACGCCTCCAGTCCAGGGGTGGCGGTAAGGAGCAGCTGTTGCTCGGTTAGCATTAGCATTAGCTAAACACGGCTTTCTGCTATCTAAACATGTCGCTGACCGGCGGGTTGTACCAATTGTTGGTCAGACGGTCGGACCCACTCGAACTGTTCTGGTCCTTCAGTTTCTCACGGTCTGGTTTAAGATTCTCTGACGTCTTGTGGATTTGTTTTTAGCCTGTGCGCTAGCATTTAGCATCTAGCTTAATTTAGCGCCGCTAGCTGGTCCGGTATTTCCTCAAACACCCGGTGGGTTAGGAGTCGCCGACCGGAAGTCCCGCTGAACTCCTTCCTCTGCAGATAAGCTCAAAACCGTCAGGACCTTCTTCTTTTGGTCCATTTTTCAAAACACAGCCGGAGAAAGGCTCGTAGACAATAAAGAAACACGTTTGTAGCCGCACTGATTTGTGAGTGAGCGGAAGTGTGTTGCACCAATCAGCTTCCTCCAGGTCGAGGGACGTTTAATGGGAGCACACCTGAGCTTTTTCAAAGTTCCGGGTAAATGAGAAAAGTTCATGCGGTTGAAAAGAGGCGAATATATTGAAATACAATATATTGAAAATAAGAACTATTAAATTATTTCACCTAATAATTCTTTATTTACTTTATTAATGAAAACAACACATTTTATATTAACCTCTGTAGTTTGATGAGATTTAGACGTGGTGAAACGTCACTAACTCACCCCTGCCCCCTGCTGGACGTCGCACCATGGCATGTGTCTGACCTCTGACCCCGTCGGCTCACTTACACCCCGTCTCTTTCTTTATCGTCTGTTTGCAGGAGGTCCAGACGAGGTCCCGTCCGCAGACCAGCCGTCCTCCTCCCACCTCCCCCCTGACCAGTGGCCCCCTGGTGGCATGAGGAGGAGTGAGGCCGAGGAGGCGGCCAGGGAGCGACAGGTTCTCCTCCACCCGGAGGGGAGGGAGGTGGGGGGAGACGGCAGCGACCTGTGGAACCTGGAGAAGACGGTGGAGGAGCTGAGCCTGAAGGTGCAGCAGCTGGAGGGGAAACCCTGCCCCTGCCCCGCCCAATCCGCCCCCAGCCAGGAGCCGCCCGGTGGCGTGGAGGCCAAACTGCAGGAGGAGGTGACGTGGCTGAAGAGAGGCCTGGAGGCTCATCTCCGGGTGTTCAAGAACGTGTTCAGCAACGCGGACGTGCTGGCGGGGTCAGGGGTCACGCTGGAGCTGGACAAGGTGTGGCAGATGGTGACGAACCGAGACGGGAAGAGGGAGAGGAAGAAGAAGAGAGGAGGAGGAGGAGGAGGAGGAGGAGGAAACCATCGAAACAGGAGGGAGCTGTCAGGTGAGTGTGGACCAAAGCTTCAGTCTGAGGTTTAGTTTGAATCTCTGGCTCTGGAAAGTGAAGCCAACACTCGAGTGCATGAATGTGTGTTCCCTCAGCCGACCAGCGGAGGGCGACTGTGAGCAAGAAGGAATCTGAATCAGTAAGAGAGCATCAGTAAACCTATTACACTTTGGGGTTCGAGGCGCCATCTTGGTTTTGTGGAAAACAGAAGTAGCCATGTTTGGAACGGCAGGGGGGCGGAGCCTGCTTGAGAGCTCCAAGAGGCACACACGAGCAACTGTTGACCCGTCTTTCCTCCGCAGATGTCCTTCCTGTTCACAACCAATCGGACGACTCCCTGATGTTCGTGGCCGAATCACCTCTCAGCGTCTCCGGTGGCGTCCTGTCGTTCGAGGCGTCTCTGAACCGCGGTCAGTTTCACGCAAACACCGGCAGCTTCACAGCTCCGGTGGGCGGGCTCTACCTTTTCATCCTCACCCTCGACCTACGGCCAGGCTCCGCCCACGTGGTCCTGAGGCGGGCGCAGGGCGGGGCGCC
>JAFBJT010110314.1:0-7500 GCA_016785325.1 Chascanopsetta lugubris
GGTCACAGGAGAATAGAGTGAGAGAGGGAGACGAAGGGCGAGAGAGCCTCCGGGTGAGAGGAGAAGGGAGTATAATGAGGGAGAGACAGAGAGAGAGAGAGGGAGAGAGAGAGAGAGAGGGCAGGGGGGGGAGGATGGATGGATGGAGGGACGGAAGGATGGACGAGGACGAGAGAGGACGGGGAAACAGGGTCAACGGAGTCGGACCAGTGGTGGGAATAAAAGAGGAGGAAGGTGCAGAATGACGAGAGAGAGGGAGAGAGGGAGAGAGAGGGAGAGAGAGAGAGAGAGAGAGAGGGGGAGAGAGTGATGGTCTCATATGTGAATTGTACCTTTTTAAATTCAGAGAATATAATGTTCCTAATATCACCAGCGGCACGTGCCCTGATGATGATGTGTTTATATGGTGATGATGAAGGAGGGTTCATGGAGGACAGAGGTCAGACTGAACAGATGGAGGTTCTGATGTGACCTTTAAAGCGCGCGCGTGTGTGTGTGTGTGTGTGTGTGTGTGTGTCTTTACCCTCTCCAATGTGATTTCCTCATACTCATAGTCTGCTTCTGTTCCATTGACCTGGAGGAGAAGACGACACAAGAGGAGGAGTTGATTGTAACATCTAATATATCAAAGAAATAAATAGACAAATAATCAAATAAAAGGAGAATGAACAGACATGGAGATTCAATTCAATAAACACCACATGATGAATATTATTATATAATAAAACATAGGAAATAAAGATGAATAAGCCTCACTGACCACGACAGCGACACTAAAAATAAACACGACACAAAGTCGGGTTTTTTCCCTCCTCATTATTTATGAATGACGCACGAGTGGCGCAGATTAAAGTGTTAACGCTGCGCTTAACCATGATGTTTCTCTGATGTCATAGTTGAGTTCATCCCTGATGAGAAGCTGTCAGCCAATCACAGAGCTGCACCACAAACCATCACATATACAGAGGTATTCTCTGTTCCACTGGGCTTATCATACTGGGAGATGTTGTTGTGCTACTGCTATGGCACACACACACACACACACACACACACACACACATGTACACACGCACATGTACACACACACACACACACACACACACACACACACACACACACACAGTAGCAGAGTAGCATCCCAGTGGCCCTGTGTAATCCCTTTGGCTGTAATCTGTGTCTGTGTGCAGTCAGATTAGTTTAGATTTTTAGATTCCTGTCATTTCAAACAACCCTTTTCTGTCTGCTGCTATCACACACACACACACACACACACACACACACACACACACACAACACACACACACACACAAAATAAAAAAATTACATTATGTTATTCTGGTAAAGGTTGAGGTCAATCCTTTTGTTCCCCTTGTTGTTGTATTAATTGATCAAATGGTAATCTGCAATATGCTAATTAATCAGTTTTTTTTTTTTTAAATGATCAAAAACCAATTCAATCATGTGTTCACGCGTTCAGTCTGCCTGCGTGAAATCTTCTATTTCCCTGCGTGTTTTTTCCAGGAAGTTGACGGCGGAGTAATTCCACTGTAATTACATAATAAACTTATCTAACAACAACAACAGGCCACACACTGATTCTGGGTGGCAGCTGGCGACCGGTGGAAACGACATCTGCATCTCCATCTGATTCTGCTGGACTCGGCTTTCTGTCTGGAACCGGGAGGCCCGGGTCCAAACGGAGCACCCACAGAATTACAGATGGTATAATGTACCTTCAGATTTCCATCTGTCCTGTTGTTTGTCTATATCCACCATCTTCTCTTTCTCTAACTTGCAGTTCACAGGGTGGCCACTTGAGGCTGCCTCCGAAAGTGAGTCGATCCCCATAGACTCCCGTGTTAAAATGATCAACTCGAGCCCGGTACGAACTACTGTTTGGGTCCCAACCAGTCACATGCTGCATTGTTTCCTAACTTGCTAACTGAGGTTTGACATTGCGCATAATTAAGGGCGTGGCCTCTTGAGTGACACCTGGGCCGACCCTCTATGGATGCTGCCACAGCGCCATGGGCCCACCCCCAGCTGTACCGGTGCTCCGCCTCTTTGCCTGTATTTGGATGAACCAGGAAGTAGGAGGAGTCAGGCATGGGCAATATGGCAACAAGTGAACGGCCCACTACAAACCTCATCAGTAAAAAGACCTAGTGGCCAAACAGAGGTACTGCAAATTCAGTGTCATTCACTTGAGCAACTTCCATTGGACAAGCACGGGGCCACGCCCACAACTCTACGTCCAACTCTTAAATGACAATCACATATCGGAGCGCATGAGGTTTAGTCAGTGAACAGCGCCACCTGCTGACCAGCATGACAGCACCAGGTGGGCTGAAACACAGAGGTCCGGGTCACAGGTTCAAATCCCGCCCTGCACTTTGCTCCGTGTCTAATTTCCGATTACGGTAAAAGTCTTCGAAATAGGAGGGTTGGTTTACATATACGGTCAAGGATGTATAGTACACACTTCACCACTAGAGGTCACTCAAAAGCGCCTTTAAAAAAACTACAGCAGTTCTGGCCAAAGAGCACAAAGGCACAGGTGTACGTGAGTACTCACATATGGGGGCGTGTCGACAGTGTCTGTGTTGACCACCACCGGCGGGGGGTTGGCCTGCAAGAGAGAACAGAGTATTCAGTCCTGTGTACTCCAGACTGTGTGTACTCTTTGTACTCTGTGTACTCTGTGTACCTCGGAGTGATACAAGTACTACACTTACTCTTCTCATGTTTTGGTACAGCATGTCGAGAACCTCGGCTACAGATCACCACCCTGGAGCCACTGCATCCACCGCATGACATGCTGCACAGCCCTGATACTGCACAGCGCTAACGTGGCAACGCTGCCAAACACACTTTAAAGGTGCAGTGTGTACGATTTCGGGTCAATTTTTCGTCCCTTCTAACTGTAGAAATGGAATTGCCAGACAGTTGTGTAGACGTTAGGCATAATCGCCCCCACGTACGACTTTGCGTAACCCTAAAATGAGCCCGTGCAGGAGTGGGTCCACCCAATGGGGGGCCGCCATGTTTTTAGCCCAGAGTGGAAGTATGCCGCGGGTTGCCCTGCATGTTCGAACGAGAAGGGTGAGGTGATGGATATACGGGACGCAGCTTCACCGCTCGATGTCGGCAAATTGTACACACTGCACCTTTAACGTACTACACTCCACTGGATCGGCTACTTTCACGCGAAAATTCAACACTTTGCTCCACAAAGTCCTACATGACAACACTTTTTGAGATAAGCTCTGAAAAGACGATATTTGCTGACACGGCGCTTTTAAAACCGCGTGCTGCTCAGTGTCTCGGATTAAAGCGACACGCAAAATACATATTTTTCGTTCGTCGATGCAAATTTGTGAGCGACTCCTCTCGAATGTTGGACCCCGGCCTCCTTCCACACCTCCGTACAGTCCAGGCCTCCGCAGACGACTACATCCTCCTTTCCACACGAGCAGGGTGAATCACAAACATCACAATCAAAGCTCACAAACAGCCACAATGTGTCTTTCTCCTCATCCCACCATTTCACCTCCGACCTCCGACCTCCGCCGGCTCCTCTAACTCTCGCCGCGGGTGGTGTTCAATCAACGCCCGCCGCTCCAGAGTCTACAGTCGCCAACCTGCAGCCTCAGCACTTCCTCTGCAGCAGCAACGAAACACTCGAGCCACCAAAAGCACAGTCCACCCCGAGTTCAGCGCAGCAGCAGCAGCAGCAGCAGCAGCAGCAGCAGCAGCAGCAGCAATCGCCGGCCACTAATCTGGACCTCTCTCACCCCCTTTCCCACTCCTTTATCTTCTCTCTCCCTCTCACACACACACATATTATTATCTCACTCCATGTGTCTCTCTCTCTCCACCACATGTCCCGACTGTCTGTCAGTCAAACCCAGCGGCCGCCTGATCCCACACGGGAGCAGGGGGGAAAAAGGGGGTGGGGTCAGGGGATCAGAGGGGATTAGAGGTGCGCGTTGGGAGGAGTCGGAGCTGTCTGCTCGACAACAGCGAGGGGGGGGGGGGGCGCAGACGGTGGGGGGGCACACGCACGCAACACACACACACACACACACACACTTCCAGGGACCCTCCAACTGTGTGAGGGTTTAGCTGAATTAAGGGAAGGAAGACCTAGTGGCCGAACAGAGGTACTGCAAATACAG
Source organism: Chascanopsetta lugubris (assembly GCA_016785325.1). Classification (NCBI taxonomy): domain Eukaryota; kingdom Metazoa; phylum Chordata; class Actinopteri; order Pleuronectiformes; family Bothidae; genus Chascanopsetta; species Chascanopsetta lugubris. The sequence continues at coordinate 4,179 of JAFBJT010110314.1, forward strand.
CGTCATTCACTTGAGCAACTTCCATTGGACAAGCACGGGGCCACGCCCACAACTCTATGTCCAACTCCTAAAATACATTCAGGACAATCACATATCGGAGAGCATGAGGTTTAGTCACTGAACAGCGCCACCTGCTGACCAGCATTACAGCACCGGTGAGGTGAGCTGAAACACAGAGGTCCGGGTCACAGGTTCAAATCCCGTCCCGCACTTTACTGTTTCCAATTATGGTGAAAGGCCTCAAAATAGGAAGACAGGTTTAGAAATATAGACGTGGATGTTTTGAATGTATAAAAGACAAAAACAGACGATTAAAAAAAGAAATAAACAAACGGCTTTCAATTCATGGCTGCTCTTCAGATACAACCTGTGATGTAACGTCATCCTTTATCTGCAGCTTCACTGGGCAGATCTCATGGTTTCATAAGTGTCCTCGTGAACTGAAGTATAAGCTATGCAATTTGTAAGATAAATAACATTATAATATTTATGAAATATATTAGATAAGGTATTTACTTTACTGTGTGATTCTAATGACACGGCTCTTTGAAGATTCATTTCTCTAGTTTTCACTAAAAGAACGATCTCACCTGATGATTGTGTGTCTATAGTGACAGCAACATAAACAGCTGTGTGTGTGTGTGTGTGTGTGTGTGTGTGTGTGTGTGTGTGTGTGTGTGTGTGTCATTCACAGAGCAACAAATCCAGCCGGTCATTCAGCTGGTGATTCCATTGACACGCTATGTCAGACTGTATCTTATGTAACATCAGTGTGCATCTCTTATGTGTGTGTGTGTGTGTGTGTGTGTGTGTGTGTATATTTGTGTGTGTGTGTGTGTGTGTGTGTGCGCGTGCGTATGTGCGTGTGTGTGCAACACGAACGGCCAAAAGTACAAACGTGCAACTATAAAAAAAACAAAAAAAACATGCACACACACAAATACACAATCACAAACACACAACATCCATATCCAGACAATGTTTCAGTGCCGTGTGCGAGTGATGGTCAGCTGTTACATAAATATTGTTACAGCAGCCGCGTGGTCACGGCGGCATTATGGGATGGTTCAGTCCAGCTCGGCTCAGCTTAGAAACAGATCCAGACTATCCCCCGTTTGTGTCATCAGACAAAGACACACACACACACACACACACAAACACACACACACACACACACACACACACAGATGAGTAATTTAGCCACAGCTGTCGTGCTACTGTACAGATATGGACATTTGAAAAGTATTAGTGTGTTGGTGTGTTTATGTTTGTGTCCTATAGAGGACCTTCACAGCATAAACACAGTTTTCTGAGCAGACCTCATGGGGACCAAAACCTCACCCTGCTTAGGCAAAATCTGAGGTCCTGATTAAAATCTGAGGTCCTGGTTAAGGTCAGAGGTCAGATTTGAATTGCCTAAATTGCATGGTTAAGATTAGTGATCAAATATTTTGAAATTCAAAGGTTTGTTTTTGTGACCTCTGACCTCAGTCTCCTGCCTCTCCACTACCTCAGAGGCGAAGTGCTGACATCACCACTCACTCCGTCGGCCTGAATGTGTAAGGAAACTCCACTTGACTAATGCGCTAATGAGATGAGGAGCGACTCTAATCGAATCACAAGCGCCGCGCTAATCACGCTAATCAGCCCATCACTACCTGCATGTTCCGGTCGCTGCGTCCGCGGCAGATGTGCGGAGTGAGAAGTGTACCGGCCCATAAACAGCAACATGAAGTCCTGCCACACATGGACGCCTGCATTCCTTTGATTACATCACGAGGAAACTGACCATATCCACTCTTACACTGCTGTTCTCATCATTCCACCATGTTCAATCAAGCGCACAACTTCTGTGTTGCGATGACTTCTTGGGAGTAAATATCCCACTTACGCACGAGCCACTTGGCTTCCTAGATTTCCCAGAGTGATTACGGCAAACACGGGGTCACATCCCCATCACACGCCCACGTTACGAGAACACGGTGACAGATCAGAGCGTGGGTTCGAGTCAACAAGCGCCGAGGCACTTCAGGAAATCAGCGGTTCAATGGAAAGGGCGAGATAATAGCGACGGAGCAGCTGTGACATTACATTTGTGAAACGCCCACGTTGTCATAAGTGCGACAGCGTGAACAGTATACTACATGAAATCATTGTTGCGAGTTTAGTGGTTCTGGCATTACTGGCTCCCGCTGGTTAAGTGACGGTGTTACATTTGACAATTTATAATTTTAATTTAGCAAATGGTTTTACCCCAAAGCAGCATGCATCTGAGGGTGGATGAGAATTGAACCCACAACCTCATGCAATCAAAGCACATGCTCTACCAATGGGTTATATCCACTTTATGTTGGCATCACTTGAGAGTTTGTCGCACCGTGCACATCACTGCAACTACATCACAGCTAGTAAGAAGTATACATGACGAGTACAGTGTTCAAGTATTGAATTGGGTAGTATGACTCATCGCTTTCTTAAACACAGTATCGTTTCACTTTTTCATTAATTTAACAAAAACATCACCAAATGAAAAAAAGCATATCTATAAATCTGAGAATTGGTGGGTGTGGCTTAATTGTTTGAATTTGAGGATACTGTCGAGCCTTGATGCACTCTACAAGCAACCATTCTAGATAACTGCACAGGAAATGATGTGCACACATTGGACACGCCCAGATTTGCCTTTATGTTCACCTGTTCCATGCGAACATTGCTAACAAACCACCTCACTGAATGAAAGATTTGGTACCATTAAGTAGAACCCTGAAGGACTGTATCTGCTGACCCTAACCCCTGGAACCTACCTGCAGATGTACATGTGGAAGGTGTATGTGCGGCACCTGCGGAGGCGGAGCCTTCCATATGTGCGTATCATTGGGCCACGGCCTGCTCCCACCCTTGCCCTTGGCTTTGCTCTTGGTGGGACTCTTCTTCATGCTGTCCCTCAGGTTGGGGAACTTCCCCCTTGAGGCCCTGGTGGCCAGGTTGGTGGGCAAGGTGCCCCACCCGTACCCGCCCAGCCCCACGGCACACAGGGGGAGCTGTGGCGAGTGGAAAGGGTGGATGGACAGCGACTGGGAGGCGTGCGGAAGAACAGTGGGAGGGCAGGGATGCTGGTAGTGCTGGAGGAAGGAGTGGTGGCTGGGCGAGTGGAGGTGTATCGGCTGATGGTGGTAGAGTTGGTGCGTAGAGTGCGAGGAGAGCATGTGACTGGGCGAGGTCGGCGGGTGGTGGTTCTGCTGGTGGGTGGGGCAGTGGTGCTGCAGCTGCTGGTGACTGGGCGAGAGGCGGAGCTGCTGGTGGCTGGGCGAGTGCAGCAGGT
>JAFBJT010110314.1:12500-17955 GCA_016785325.1 Chascanopsetta lugubris
CCCAACGAATTCAAGAAACCCATGGTGAGAAGCTTCTCTCTGCTGCTGCTCTTTGATCTCATCCTCACTTTGTATTTACACGTCTGATTCCGGGGCAACACATCCATGTAAAACCTCACTAATGTGAGTTAAAGGATCCAACATGACATCATCACCTACTTTTAGAGGAGTTGGTTTGGAAAGAGACTTAACACTTGCACCTGATAACCACCTGTGTGTGTGTGTGTGTGTGTGTGTAGTTATTTGACAGGGAGCTGTGTGTGCGTCAGCTGAGGTACTCAGGTATGATGGAGACCATTCGAATCCGTCGAGCAGGATATCCCATCAGATACACCTTCGTGGAGTTTGTTGACCGCTACAGAGTGTTGATGCCTGGAGTCAAACCAGCATACAAACAGGTAGAGTGTGTGTGTGTGTGTGTGTGTGTCAGTTTTCCAATGCCTGAAATCCATCAAATTCAGATGTTCCCACTCTCCATGGGGTTTTTCTTGGTTCTACATGTGGCTGTTTCCCCCCATCTGCTGCACTGGACATCCTGTGTGTGTTAGTGTAACTGTGTGTGTGTGTGTGTGTGTGTGTGTGTTCAGGAGGACCTGAGGGGAACGTGTCAGAGGATCGCGGAGGCTGTGCTGGGCAGAGACGATGACTGGCAGATGGGAAAGACAAAGATCTTCCTCAAGGTATTTCTGCATTAAAGGGCAATTCTGCGCAATTTCAGTGATAAGACAACTAGACACGAGACGTGGATACAGGACAGATTCAACATTTTATTATAGTTCTTATGTTTAAACTGTTTGGAAGTGAAGCTGTTTCCAGCTCACGTGTCTGCTGATAGGAAGGACTGTGTTTGACTTTCCAGTGTGTGTGTGTGTGTGTGTTTCCCTCTGTTTGAGGGCAGATGTTGCCCTAAGGTCAGAGGTCGTTCATAAGGCACGTCCGTTCGCTTGTTGCCACGGCGACCGTGTCATTTCTCTCCCCGGGGTTGAAGTGAAAACAGGAGCGGCTGTTTGTTTTCACTCTGTGTGACGGAGTCAACGACTCCCTCTGTTTAAACTTTGTTTCCACTTCTACTTCGTTTGCGTGTTTGCAGTTTGGACATGTTTCCATCATCACCAGCAGGGGGCAGTATTTTGCAAGAAGATACATTCAAACAAACAAACAAGCTCTGCAGCAGTGGATCTGTCTTTAAATGAAAGACGGGAGCGACAAAACGTAATCCTGCTGAAATATTTTAGGGTTAAGGTTCGTCTGGACTGGACAGGAAGTAGGACAGGAAGTGGAAAGTGCAGTTAGAAGAAGTAGGGGCAGTGCCCACACTTCCCCAGCAGGATGCGGTCAGACGAGCTGAAGGTCAGATGGACAGATCCCTGCAGGAGGAGGGAGGAGGAAAGTGCTGAGTTTCACTTCTTCATTCATCACAACACGGAAAACAGTCGTCATCACTGGATTTGAAATGTTGTTGAACTTCATGAGTCAGCGAAACACAGAGTGGATGAAAGAGCCTCGTGTTTCCTTCGTCAGGATCATCACGACATGTTGCTGGAGATCGAGAGAGACAAGGCCATCACCGACAAGGTCATCCTCATCCAGAAGGTGGTCCGAGGATTCAAGGACAGGTGGGTCCAATCAACCGACTCCAGTCCGTTAAAAGCACTTTAAAGGTGCATTGCAGAACTTTCCCAAACTCTTTGTTTACAGTGACACTTGGAGCCGTCAGCTGCGCTTTTAAATGAAGAAGTTGCCTCATTTGTCCTAATTCAAATGATTGAGTAGTTTCTTTTATCTGCGACTCTCCACAGATCAGATTCATACAAATGTTTTTTAGATTTATTTCTTAAAGATGAAAAAAGTTCAGGAAAACTTTTCTTATCTGTGTCTCCTGTCATCAGGTCCAACTTCCTGAGGATGAGGAAGTCAGCTGTGTTGATCCAGAAGACATGGAGAGGGTATCACTGCAGGAAGAACTATGGAGCTGTGAGGACACACACACACACACACACACACACACACACACACACACACACACACCAAACATTTGATTCTCTCACTATAACTCTCTCTCTCTCTCTCCTCAGATGCGAGCAGGATTCTCTCGCCTGCAGGCGCTGGTCCGCTCCAGGAAGTTGTGCGCCTCGTACCACGTGGCCCGTCAGCGGATCACGGCGTTCCAGGGTCGTTGTCGTGGTTACCTGGTGCGCCGGGCCTTCAGACACCGGCTGTGGGGCGTGATCACCATCCAGGCCCACACCAGAGGCATGATCGCTCGCCGGCTCTACAAGAGGCTGAAAGGAGAGGTGGGAGCGCGGGTTCAGAGAGAGAGGGTTCTGTTTTTTCTTATTTTAAAGTCGCACATGTTCCTCTCTCCTTCAGTACCGGAGGAGGTTGGAGGCGGAGAAGATGCGTCTGGCAGAAGAAGCCAAACTCAGGAACCAGATGTCTGCGAAGAGAGCGAAAGCCGAGGCTGAGCGCAAACACCAGGTCAGAGCTTCTAAACCACCACTGAGGTTTGAAGGACTGAAGGTGTGTTTTCGACTCACCCTGAACTCTGAATGGCTCAGGAGCGTCTGTCCCAGCTGGCCAAAGAGGACGCAGAGCGCGAGAAGAAGGAGAAGGAGGAGGCTCGCAGGAAGAAGGAGATGGTGGAGCAGATGGAAAAGGCTCGTCTGGAGCCGGTGAACGACTCGGACATGGTGGACAAGATGTTCGGCTTCCTGGGAACCACGAACTCTCTGCCGGGGCAGGAGGGACAGGCTCCCGCCGGCTTCGAGGTGAAGGCGATTGATCTTCAGTACAAAGTGTCGCCTGGTTTTCTCCTGCCGTCTCCCACTGAAGCTCTGTCTCCTCCTCAGGACCTGGAGCGAACACACCAGGAGCTAGAGGTGGAGGATCTGGACGAAGCTCTTCCTCTGCCCGACGACGATGACGAGGAGGATTTATCGGAGTACAAGTTTGCCAAGTACGCCGCCACCTACTTCCAGGGCAGCACCACGCACACATACGTCCGACGACCTCTCAAACAGCCGCTGCTCTTCCACGACGACGAGGGAGACCAGCTGGTACGTCAGGCGCCAGAGACCCTCACGTCCGCGTCCGCGATCCTCACAGCTCCTCGAAGGTCACGATCAATCGTTTGTTGGTACCTGATCAATGTCCCGCGTTCCCCTCAGGCCGCTCTGGCCGTGTGGATCACGGTGCTGAGGTTCATGGGAGATCTGCCGGAGCCCAAGTACCACACGGCGATCAGCGATGGAAGTGAGAAGATCCCGGTCATGACCAAGATCTACGAGACGCTCGGGAAGAAGACGTACAAGAGGGAGCTGCAGGCGCTGCAGGGGGAGGGGGAGGTGAGGAGGGGGAGGGGGAGGTGAGGAGGGGGAGGAGTCTGTTTCATGTAGTTTCATCCGTTGATGTTGATATCAGCTGATCGATGTCTGGCTCCTCCTCCAGACGCCTCAGTCCGACAGCCACAAGAAAAACAGCGTCCGACACAAACTGGTTTCTCTGACGCTGAAGAAGAAATCTAAGATCACCGAGGAGGTGAGCGCATCTGTGAAGCTCACCTGATTCCAACGGGTCATTCACACCTGCTCATGTGACGCTTTGATGCAACGCAGGTCACCAAGCGCCTCAACGATGGCGAGTACGGTCTCCATGGTAACAGCATGCTGGAGGACAGGCCCACGTCCAACCTGGAGAAACTTCACTTCATCATCGGCAACGGGATCCTGAGACCAGGCCTGAGGTCACACCCCCATTCATCCATTCATCCATTCATCCATTCATCTGTCGCTGCACATGTTGGTCATTTAATGTAACGTATCTGTGTGTGTGTGTGTGTGTGTGTGTGTGTGTGTGTGTGTGCGCAGGGATGAGATCTACTGTCAGATCTGTAAACAGCTGAGTCAGAACCCGTCTAAAAGTTCTCACGCTCGCGGGTGGATCCTCATCTCTCTGTGCGTCGGCTGCTTCGCTCCGTCAGACAAGTTTGTGAAGGTTTGTTCTTTAACTTTTCATTTAAATATAAAGATGGAACCTTCATCTGAAACAACATCACCCTCATCATCACATTGTGTGTGTGTGTGTGTGTGTGTGTGTGTGTGATACCTGCAGTACCTGAGGAACTTCATCAGCAGTGGTCCTCCTGGTTACGCTCCGTACTGTGAGGAGCGGCTGAGACGAACGTTCGCCAACGGGACAAGAACTCAGCCTCCGTCCTGGCTGGAGCTTCAGGTACACACACACACACACACACACACACACACACACACACACACACTCATCAAAGAATACTTAGAGTACCAATGATTGATACTTCTGAAAACTGCGTCCAGGCCACCAAGTCTAAGAAACCCATCATGCTGCCGGTGACCTTCATGGACGGAACCACCAAAACTCTGCTGACCGACTCGGCCACAACGGCCAAGGAGCTGTGCCACGCCCTCTCCGACAAGGTCAACCTGAGGGACCGCTTCGGCTTCTCCCTCTACATCGCACTGTTTGACAAGGTCTCACACACACACACACACACACACACACACACACACGCTGAATATTTAAGGATTCATATTCAAATCAGGAGACGGGTCATAAACCAAGTGATTGACAGCTGCTCCTCTGCAGGTTTCCTCGTTGGGCAGCGGGAACGACCACGTGATGGACGCCGTGTCGCAGTGCGAGCAGTACGCCAAGGAGCAGGGGGCGCAGGAGAGGAACGCCCCCTGGAGGCTGTTCTTCAGGAAGGAGATCTTCACACCCTGGCATCACCCTGGAGACGACCTGGTCGCCACCAACCTCATCTACCAGCAGACCGTGAGGGGGGTGAAGTTTGGAGAGTACCGCTGCGACAGGGTGGGTTTGGTTCTGTGTGATGTTCTCTTTGATGTTCTGTCACACCTGTGCTCATGAAGTGTGTGTGTGTGTGTGTGTGCGCGTCCAGGACGACCTGTCAGAACTGGCCTCTCAGCAGTATTACGTGGACTATGGTTCTGAGATTCTCCCGGAGCGGCTGCTCAGCCTCATCCCCTCCTACATCCCAGACCGAGAGATCAGCAGCGCCAGGACGGTGGAGAAGTGGGCTCATTTCATCATGGCCGCCCACAAGAAGGTGCTCCCTTCATCCAACGAGCAGAACCCAAGGATTCTCTTTGTTTCTCCGTCTTTGGAAGAGGAGGATGAGCTCTTCACTCACGTTCTCTCCTCTGGATGCGCTCAGGGCATCTACACCCAGAAGAGGTTCGACCCGCAGAAGGTGAAGGAGGAGGTGGTGGACTTCGCGCGGCACAAGTGGCCACTGCTCTTCTCCCGTTTCTATGAAGCCTTGAAGTTCTCAGGTGAAGAAACATCTGTGTTTCTGCTGCACCTGAACTCATCCTGAGACTCAGCGCTCTTCATCCTCCTCCTCCTCATCCTCCTCCTCCTCCTCCTCTTCCTCCTCCTCCTCTCCCCCCCCCTCCGC
>JAFBJT010110315.1:5845-31819 GCA_016785325.1 Chascanopsetta lugubris
AAGAAACTGAGGTGAACTACAAAACTATTATGAGAAGTAATATTCATTAACCTAAACATACTTCTCTAAACTCTTGCTTAGTGAGTGTACCTTATTTACACTAGTATTAAATGGCTTCTTTAGTGTTTATGGTGAAATCACACCCACTCAGAGAGATGAATAACATGGCATATCATGGAAAATAGTCTCATAATGATTTTTCACATTTGTTTTAAACTTCTTCATTTATACAGTATAAAAGATATTTTTGGTTATATGCATTGATGTATATTGCATATATATATATACATATATATATATATAAACATGTATCAGTAACTATAACAATAACGATATCAAGATTCAAGTCACTTAATATTAGCCAAAAAATATAATAAATGCTAAAACATATAATAAAAGCTAACTGTTACTCTCTAGAATTAAACTTAGTGCTGCAACTCACAATTATTTTGGTCATTGATTGATCTGTTGATCTTTTTTTAAATTTGAATTAGCATCAATCAAACATGTGTTCTTAGACAATGCTCATTCCAAGCACCGGCTATTCAAAGAGGAATTGTATATGCTTTGAAAAGAATGAAAATTTTTATAGCGCACTTAAGTGCATTACTGTTCTCACAACAGGAGACATCTCAAAAAGACAGATTGGGTGGTGCAGCCCTTATCTAAAAATTATATTCCAGAGTAGTGGAAAAATATTTTTCAATATACAGTTCAATAAAAAGCAAAACTAGAAAACTGTACCTGTAGTCGAAAGGAATTTCTCCATAACCTCGGCGTCCCCCGGCCATAATAGGAGCTCTTTTATATGATGGGGGAGGGATGTATCCTGGAGGTCCAGAGTCCTGTGCGAAATAGTCCAGCTGGGGGTCACCTGTCCTTGCAATAGGAAGAGGTGTTCTGTCCCTGGCCTGGGGAATGACCGAGTCCCTCCCAGACAACACCTCACAGCTTCCCCTGATCTGCTGGTGCATCTCATAGGAGGGCGGTCTGGGGGGTCTGGTAAAGCGGGGCTTTGGTGTCATTGAAAGTTGGTGAGCGCTGGCTGGCCTGCCATTCTCTGGCCAGTAGGGGGCCCTGTATAGGTGGTGTGACAGTGGGTGGCCATTTATTCGCCTGTACAGTTCCTGGCCCGATGAGGCTAGTTCCACATATTGCAGGCTCTCTGGCTGCAACATCCTGGGCAGGGACTGGGATTTCGCTTTGGTCCTGGGATGGACAACCATGCCCTCCGGTGTCCTAGCATGGAGCCGCTGCTGCTCCTGGGCCCAATGCTCACCCTCACTCTGTGACAGCTGGCGGCCTAAGTTCACGGCTGGATGCCAGTCATCTGTCCCCAAGCTCTGGCATTTCCTCTCGGTTGCTATCTTCCACTGATGGAGAGCAGCTTCCCGCTCTCTGGATCGAGCCTGAGCTTGGGCCTGTACCTGGGCCTGTGCCTGAGCCTGGGCCTGGGCCTGAGCTTGAGCTGCCCAGCGCTGCCTCTCCTGAGCCAACCTCTGACGCTCCTCTGCAGACAACTCTTGGCCCCTCGCTTGCTGGGGCCCCTCTGGCCTGCTGTAACCACCCTGTCCCCCTCCTCCATGGGGGTCTCTGACGGTAGCGTAATCCAACAGCACAGAAAAGTCCTGGCCTCTTCTCCTCCAGTAGGCCACGTCCTTTGACTGTGGCTGTGGACCTCTGGAGCCATCGCAGAACCTGAAAGCAAACATAAGATTAGCAATACTGAAATGTTGTAATCACTATAATTTACTGACACAATAAAATAATCCCAGTATTATTTTATCCAACAGCTGGCCAGGGCCATTAAAACCCAAAGAGCGAGTCACAATTAAAGGGAAACAAACATTTACTTTTACATTACAGATGGTCTAAAAAAATCAATGAATCTCCCACTAGATGGAGACAGGTGATCACGAGAAGCAGAGCAGTGTCTGCAATTGTGCAATTCTATGGAGCATAATGACAGCATTACACAATGACACACAATAGCTGCTGGTCCAAGATGTCCTCCAAGACTGATCAACGATTTAGAGGACGTTTCATTAATGGCCTTCTAATGTTCAATTCTTTGGCTTAAGCTCTAAGAAAAACAAGCAGCATCTCGGTGGACCTGAGGGAGGACAGTTCCTACTACACAAATATCTGCATGCGGATGGCAGATGACGTTTGACAGCAGCAAGGCGCAAGGGCTGATCGTTTCAGTCTATTTGTGGAGTGACTGACTGACAACAAACAAGACGCAAGCACATGTGCACAAGCTCCGAGGCAGAGGCCACTGAGCGTCCTTGACATTTTCATCTATAGTCATCACTGGTCGAGATATTTTCTGGGGGAAGGGGGAGAAGAGCAGGACAGCCATGCGAATGTATCAAATCTGAGAGAATTCTCATATAAAATGAGTTACCATCATTTGTCTAATTGGGTCTAAGCTGTTCGACTCCATCAAACATACCCGCTGAAATCCCCCGTCTCTCATCTACAACACGACTGCCAGGCAAGACAGATTTGTATGAGAAGATGGAAAAAAGAAAAGCACAAACAACAGACGGACATTGCAGAACATATGTCTTAGCAATTCCCACATTCCCAACAGAGTGGTCTAACAGCACTGGTGGAGCACCATGACAGTGAGGATTACTCATCTCAAACAACAAAATCAAAATGTGGAAAAAATATAAAACATGCACAATTCAAGGTCATTTGACTATTTTCAGATGCTCCGTCACCGGCTGGTGGCTCAAAGGGATTGGGGGAAAAAAGAAAGTTGGCCAAACAAATACACGGAAAAGAAGGGGAGGAAAAATATCAGACAAGCTTGCCTAATTGTGAGGGAATGGGAACAACTGTACTGACTGTCTCTGTTAGGGCACATTAACCCTGAGAATTGGAGCAAATCGGCAAACCAAACAATCCTGTTGCTGTCAGGAAAAAATAGATTGGCTTGAGCCAGGCAACATCTCTGGCAACATCACACGGTCCTGATCTGTGAGAGTTTTGCTTACATAACTCCAGACGTGGCTAAATATAGCAGGTCCTCCATATTCATATTTAAATAAACCCTACATGAAGCTTGTATTATTGATGATCAATGCATTATATAAGTAGGTGTGAAGCTTTTGAAAAAGCGAAGCAGCGAGGAATGTGGGTCATGTTTAGAGGTGGGATGTGGAGGGGGTTATCCTAACAAACCTGGCAACCAGCTAGAGTGTAAGACTGGGTATACTCATCCAGGGCACATAGGTTTGCCCAAATACTAATTTACATACAACTCCAAGGTCCCAAGGCAGACTCCAGCACACATTATTCCATTCCTCCTCCTCTCTAACTGAGGGAAAGGAGAACGTGGGGGAAGTGACAAAGACGGGAAAGATGGAAATGAGGGAGAGGAACTGAGCGACAGCGTTGCCCCTTTTCCACCAAACCGGTTTCTGGGCGGGTTCTGGCCCAGTGCCTGACTTGGCCCCAGTTCTTTGTGTATCCACCACTGGAGCACCTGCGCCCCTCAAAACCACCTCGATGCTGGTCTACAGGCACGCACCGATATGTCGTCGGGTAGGGGGCGTGGCTACTGTGACCAACAACGTATGAAACCACCATGTTTAAAAAGCCAGCACGTCGGCGCGATATAATAATAATGATGATGATGAAACAACAGCGGACTGAGGAGGAGACCAAGTGCTTCATGAAACTATGATCATCCTCCACAGTCCTGAATAAATGAATGGAAGGCGCTTGAACCGAGCCAGTGATCCAACGTATCCAGAGGGAGACGTCTGTTTCCAGGTTTGAGCGGTCTGATCGCCACAAGCTGCAGTGGTCTCCCTCTGGATGTGTCCAGACACTCGATCAGTTTATTAATAAAAAAGCTTTATAAAGTACTACGGGAAGAGAGGACGGAGCGGCAGCGGCGGTAGGCCGCTTCTCCCGTGGCGGGGGCAGCACTCGTTGCGGGAGCAGCCGTCCTCCGCTGGACGCGGCGACACAGTCGAAACTAATAACATCTAAAAAGTATCATGGGGAACAGAGGACGGAGCAGGAGCGGCAGTGGGTCGTATCCTGCGTATGAGCGCGGCAGCGGTCTGAACGGGGCAGTGCTCGTCATGAGAGGGGCGTTAGTAACAGAGCGGCGTCTCCCACCAGTGAATAAACAAACTAATATGAGTGTAATAATAATAAAGTATAATGGGGAACAGAGGAAGAGGCTGGAGCGGGAGATCTACTCGTCTGACGTGACACGATGACGTAATGACGTGGCCCTGACTTGGGCTCTTGCCGGTGGAAACACAAACGGGGTCTTCAGAGCTGAGCCAACAAACCACATCACGTGACCCCCGCACCAAATGAGCGCTGGAACCGGTTTGGTGGAACAGGGGTATGTGAGGCAGGACGTTAGGATCCTCACGCACAACTCCTTGACAAGTTGTCATTCATGTGCTTCAATTATGGAGCAAAACAGAGAAAATGAGTGCAAATCAATCAGGACGGGGCATGCAGACAGGAGCGCATCACTGATTAAAAGGCACAGCCCAAGGATTACGTCTTACCCACTGTCTGAGGTCAGCGTTTCGCCCAATGAGTGGCTGTCGATGTGGCGCCTGATCTCAGCTTCCCGCCTGGGTTGGCTCCTGTCCCTGGGCTCATTGTTGTTGTTGGTGCAGCCACTGCCATACAGTGCGGGCTGCCTGGTCCCACTGTTCCCACATGGCGCCCCGGGTCGTCTTTCGTAGCCGTTCACCGTTCTGGGACCAGGCCCGTTCTCCAGAAAGTCGTTGTGTTTGCTGTAGGATGGCGGTGGGGACGAAGACGCCTGGCGGGACAAAGACGCTGGAGTAGGGGTGGAAGAGGGGGTGTTGGTATGCTTGGGCAGCTTGTATCCATGAGAGATGAGGAGGTCTTCCACGCTGTACATGGTCGCATTTGTTTAGACTGGTGTGGTTGTATTTGTTCCCCTTTTTTTGAGAGAGAGAAAGGTGCGTTGGTTGTCACAGCGTCTCTGCTTCTTCCTTATGTGCACCCACAGGATCACTGGCTCAGCTGCGCAGCTGAGGCCATCGCTGGGGAAAAAAGAACACGGAGAATGACATGAACAGACAAGAAAAGAGACGGAAAATAGGAGATGACAGTAAGACCATTATCCCCTCTGCCCATGTCCAGATGGATTCAGAGGTTCCAACCTGTGTGGATGATTGAGAGGACTGAATGCCACGACAAAACAAAAATCACGGCCTCTTCTTCTTCTCCATCAGTCTTGCAACAACCTTCTTTCCATCTCACTTGAAGATCATCAGCACTGGAAACCGTCCAGAACCGAGAAGGACAGAGAAACACCAACTGCCTCTAAACAGACCAAGTGATCATTGGCAACAGTAAGACTTTGAGGGGGCTGCCGATGCTCCCCGAAAGCACAAAATGCTACTGTTTACAGTGAGATCCCTGGAGACCTCCACACAGTTGCTGTTAGCAGCGAAGCGCTATTCACATTTTACATCAGCAATTCAACAGGGGATTGTATCCCCCCTCTGCTCCCGTCTGCATTGTCTCTCCTAACAACTCTTCTCCATCTCCAAACTGGATGAAGACATGCTTTTAAAGCATACGTTCTAAATCTATCTCTGGGTTAGATAAAGGTTAGGCGCATTCGCAAGTAATAGAAATTTAAATCAATCTAAAAAGTATGGAGATATCAGAACTATTTTGTGCTGCGAAGATTTCTCATTCTTAGGCTACACATTTCCAAATTAATTTCTCTTCAAAGTTTGCAAATGTTGAACAATCAAACCCAATTCTACGCTGAACTCCTGTATAGCTTTCAAACTATTTGCGCAGAATTCAAACAGTTGTTTGGACCAAACAAGTGACGCAAAGAAGTCATATTGAGGTTGAGGGGAAATCTATGTACTGTACATATTTTACAAAGGACACAGTCCACACACTAATTATTAACATGGTAAAACTGTCTGTACACACTAACCAACGGCTTGGGTCTACTTTTGAACTGCTCATTAGTCCAAATATGTCATTGGCCACCGCATGGCAAATTTCAATGCAGTGAGACATGTAGACCTTGCTAAGATGAGCTGCTGAAATTCAGACAAAGAAACAGAAAGATTAAGAAAGGTAATCAAAATGACTGACTGTAGCATGGTCCAAGTTTTTCAGAATCTGCTGATCAAGGGAGATTTTCATGGATAAACACAAGCATTGAGGTACTACAGGAGAACCTTAAAGGTGCAGTGTGAAAGATTTCTGTCATTTTCATCACTTCACTAAAAATATTACAAAACAATTACACACAGATGTTTTCATGAATTTATAATCACCTAATTGTATTTTTTCCCAATACCCTTGAATGAGCCAATTAATGCAGATCCACATGAGGGCGGGTCCTCCCTGTGGGGGCTGCCATGTTGTTACAGTTGTCCAGAGTGGACATACTAAACATCTTTTGGGTTTCCATGACAACTGGAGTCTACCATAGGTTCTCCTGCATGTTCAGAAGGGTGAGGGTGAGGTGATGGATACAACATGCAACTTCACCTCTAGATGTCACCAAATCTTGCACACTGCACCTTTAAATTGTATGACATTTGCTTTCTGACGCCCCCCCCCCCCCCCCCCCCCCCCCCCCCCCCCCAAAAAAAACACAACAAGCAACGTAACGGACTGATGAGGGAGTGAACAATGACACCATGAGTGCATCCTCTCATGATGCAACGCCCTTGATGAAGTCACGCGTGCTGCCATGTCAACAGGACAAGTGCTGTTCAGACGGCTTTAAAGCCGATCATGACATAACTGTTTAATAGCAATGACTTTGTTTTATGCTCTGGGAAGGAGACGGCAGAGACGGAGCTTAATGTATTCCGCTACAAACAGATTAGCATTTGTTTAGCTTCTTAGCATATATTTAGCCATGATAGCCCCACAGAGATGGAAAGAAAATCCATCTATAAATGGAGCTCTGACTCATAGGGCAGCGTCACTACCTGTGTATCCTTCATCTCTCCTCCCTCCTTCTGCTTCAGTTCTCCTTGTACCTGAGCTCCAGGATAGCCCACTAGGTGATTAAGAGGATCCAAGACCGTGAAATGCTGCTGCCTTTGTATGTCTGACTCTCTAATACGATTATCTTTTTCATTTAAAACCCTAAACCTGTTAGTTTTGGAGGATCGACTCTTGGCGCTCGCTCAGTTCATATTTTCTTTGAGTCTAACTCTTTCCATTTGTGTCTTTGAATAGTCTCCTCAAGGAGAGACGACGGTCAAAGTCAGGTTCGAACATTTTTGTGAACAAGGTCATTGCGATCCCAAAAAAAAAGAGTTTAGTCTGCGTTGTTTCCTTCAAAATGAGTAAAAAACATTTTTTTTCATGAACTTTAGTTGAACTTGGTCTGGGAAACCAGCCAGTGACTTTGGTGAATTACTCTATATTTGATCATGTAGATGGCAGCAAAATGGAATTCAATGTTGATGTCCTACTTGTGGTTGTCACTTCCGAGTATTCAATTAAAGGAGTTATAATATGTTATTTGAATCTTTAGGTTTTCTGAATCATCTGAAAATATAATTCAAATATAAATGCCTAGAAGTATCTACCAAAAAACTCATACTGACAACATTGGTGTATTGCTTTGAGGATATATCAACAGAGCGCTTAGAACAGAAGACTTAGAAAGTGCCTCAGTCCACTCATATACCATTTTTACAAGAGGAAGATCTGAGTCATGATCAAATGTTATTTATATAGCCCCCCATAGCAATTTGTCTCACAGGGCTTCACAGGGTGAGTGCGAGAAACTCTCTGTCCTTAGACCCTCAGCAAGAGTAAGGAAAAACAACCAGAAAAAAACAGGGAGAAATAAATATGTAGAAACCTCTGGGAGAGTCACATGTTGAAGGATCTACTCCCAGGACAGACAGACGAGCAATGGATGTCACATGGAACAAGGAACTGACATGCACAACATGATTGGTGACCTATTAGTCAATTCAAGGTCGGCATGAATGAAGGTCTACGAGTCCATTTAAGGTCAAGTGTCAGCGTGGCTCCACCACAATTCACCGCCATGATCCAGGATCATCTGCCAGTTCAGTCATAGCCACAGTATCCATTCTCACATCCATCCATTACAGTTCACAATGTGCCTGTACTCAACTCTAGCTGAGGTTTACTTGCGGCTCAACCATTGCTTTAACGTTTACTTGAAAATCACAATTTGAAGCTGTGTTTGTTGCCGCCTGACTCCATTTGTTTAACAAGGACTGAACAGTTTATACCATTGGCTCATTCTATTTACGATCCCTGGGAGTAAATACAGCAGAACTCACTATATACCTGGTAAGTTTGCCGAGTGGTTGACAAATGAGGAGTAGTGGGTAGGGTTTTTAGTTCCCCCAATAATACTGCCATCAGCTGTTCCAAACGGCTTCATTAAACTTGCTTGACCGCTATGGATTTTTAAACAAACTTATTTCCCTCTACTTTAAATTAAGCAGCACCACCAGGTACCCCGTTTGAAGCCATATAAGGAATTATGATCAGAGACTGGTATCATACTCTTTTCTTTTCTGAAGGCGTGGCTTATCCTTTCAACCGGGCAAGGGCTTGATTGAGGCTTCGGTAAAGGCCTTTGATTTATTTATATGATAAATCATCTTTGCAACAATATTAGCAGATAACCTGTCTTATCTGAAAATCCATATGCCGTCTAATCTTGCTAAATTCTTAATCCGAGTAAATTGCTCTCGGTGTCATCGCTCGATGAGGATTATCTCCATCACCAGTGAAAATTAGGAGTTCCCTCATGTATAAATGACACCCCCCCCCCCCCCCCCCCCCCCCCCCCCCCCCCCCACGCTACCCACATCCATGAAGACACACCCTCTTTCCCATCCCACGTACAGCTCAGTTTAAATACTGCTAATGCTGTTACGCAATGGAATTACCCTTTTATTTCAAATAAAACCTCAGATTCAAGCAGTGGTATTAAACAATGGTCGGCTTTCATTCCCTCCAAAACACAACATTGTGTTTCACTACATTGCCGTCTTGTGTGAAAAAGACTGTCATTCAAGGCACTTGAATCTGGCAACCAGGGGGGAAGAGGAAGAAGAAGAAAAAAGAGCAGAAATGCTATATTTTTAATGACACTCCGGGTCGCTCACTGAGAGAAATTAATGATAGAGTTTATGGTTAACATATGCTGCAAAGTAAGCTAAAAATAAACAGAACCACATGGGGGCTGGCATTTCCCCAGAGACGACCCTCACATCAGCCACCGCATTTTCTCGAATCAGTCATTGTGCTCTGCTGCTGTAGGATGATCCCTTTTACATTGAATATGCAGCGAAAAATAAACGCCCTCAGAGAGCAACACTTTGCAGGTCAAGCGAACTTGTGTCAAGGCCAGAGCATGTTTATTAAAAACGGATACAAGTGGGGGGGTTTAAGGGATGGTGGTAGGGGTGCTTATACTGGTGGCTACGCCAGCAGTGGGCTGCAGGGGCATGACGGCTTACAGGTTGACAGTTTGGTGTCAGCTCCTTATGCACGACCCAGCTGAGATGAGGACATGGTGGGAGAGGTGGAGAGGGAAACAGAGGGACAGCATGG
Source organism: Chascanopsetta lugubris (assembly GCA_016785325.1). Classification (NCBI taxonomy): domain Eukaryota; kingdom Metazoa; phylum Chordata; class Actinopteri; order Pleuronectiformes; family Bothidae; genus Chascanopsetta; species Chascanopsetta lugubris. The sequence continues at coordinate 15,461 of JAFBJT010110315.1, forward strand.
GTGCTAGATGATGCAGGACCGAGACCTAGATCAGGCCTCAGGGAGGAAGGAGCTGCAGTGTTGGTAAACAGTCTAAACTACTGTACCTGGGTTGCAAATCAAATTTAACGAGTGAATCTACTTTTTTAGACAGCGAAGTGTGACTGTGACTGTGGCCAAAACAAACGGGGCACCAGTGATGAATGTTTTCCCGAGGGGGACACTGACGTCCTAAAATAGCGCATCCTTGCAAATACTGATGCATTACACACAAAAACACAAAAACAATCTGGATTCAGAATAAACTACTACAAAAATAACCATGACCAAATACATCTCAAACACCAGCACCAAAGGCCTGTTTCCTAAACTGTTCCACAAGTGCCGCACCTCTCCACCAGATTATTCCTTGGATCTAGCATATCAACTGAGTGGGTGTGTGCGCTTGGCTCGTCTCCGGCCTGCATCTGTTTGGACTGTGCACGCACACAGATTTCTCAGTGGTGACAGCCCATCACATTCCGCAAACAGCAAGGCTCTGCAGATTGTTTATCTGTTTGACATCACTGTGTCCAGCAGAGGGGCGGCTTCTCTTCCAGACAAAGTGCGTTGCTGTGAGGACAGAGGAGGAGGAGGAGGACAGAGTGTCGCAAAGGTTTCTACTCAGGCCCTCTGCAAGCTCCTGTTTGTCCCGGGAAAAAAGGAGGCTGCATGCCTGCTTCTGGCCGAGGGAGATCTTGCCAAGCAAACGGAATGTTCTGCTCATCAGGTAGACTGTAAGTCAGTAACATAAAGGGTGGGCATGTAATACGAGGAGCTATCTGCCCTGTGGACGCTGGCCATCTATCAGGAAAAATCACACTGGGCTTTAGTAACTCGTTTAAAGCAATAACATACTGCCGCAACAACCAATGAAGAGTGATATCGCACAGATTAGCATGTAATTATGGCACAACTTGTACATTTTAATGCTAACTAGGGAACAGGCTCTTACAAAAGCTAAACAATTGAGACATTACTCAATATATTTGGTTGCCTTTACCAGCCAGTGAACTGAGTCAGATTGTGCTTTTCCTGGTAAATGACGTTGGAGTGGTGAATATGATGTGCGCACCTGCCTCAGGTCCGGAGTAAAAGTGGCCTCTTAGCCAAGTGGCAGACCCTGATATAGCATCAACAAAATGGAGTCCACATAAGCAACAGCAACTGCTCTCTGGTCCAAGTCAAAATTCAGTAGCCAACACTAGGACTGCCGTGTTTATGGAAGCGGGGGGGGGGGACATACACATTCATTGACTGCCTGGATATGTTGATGTTAGGGTTTTTTAGCATTTACTGCCAAAGTAAGTGAAAATATGTCTCTTTCTAGTACAAGTCGAGCCCACCACATTGCAGCCCACGTGCTCTCTCTTCAGCGTCCACACCCTCCAGTTGGAGAACAACAACAGGCGAGGCCCATGCATTGAGAGTCAATTAGCTCATGTGGAAAGATTTAGCCAAAAAAACACACCCACTCAGCTCGCAGACAATAGCAAGTAGGCTGCTAAGATATTCCCACTGCATCACCACAGTCCAAAACTTATTACAGTCAGACTTCACTGGCAGCAAAATCAAAGGCAAGACGGGGGCGTGGGAGGGGGAGGTGGGGGGCGCTGGCGTCGTTTTTATTCCATCGTACTCCAATACATCACGGTCCGCAGCCTTGTGGAGCAGGTTCATTTTAGCGGCAGTTGAATATCAAGAGTTTAGAGCCAAAATGTATACCAGCAATGTCTCAAGCCAAGAAGCAGCATTGCCAATGGCTCATTAACACATATGGCAGAGCAGTATGTCGAACATAAACACATGACAGTCAGTCTGAGGGTACTGAAAATTAAATGGGCTTGTTCTCTTTGGTAAAGAAAGCTTAGATCAGTAGAGCTCCAATGTGAGAATTTGCCCATGTGAATGCGCATCCAACAAGTGCATGGGGAGATTGGGGACTGAGCTTTAGCTCCACTGATTGTGCAAGCGTTTCAAAATCACCATTTCATACTAGAAAAAAAAAAAGCAAAACATACAGGGGGAAGGGGGGATAAGTGCTCTAATCCAACAATGCACTGTGCTGCTACACGGTAGGCTTCACCTACACTGAACTATTCCCAGGCCATGCTGCTTCTGAGCCTGCCAAACGGGCTTCATGGTAATTAGTGTCTGTCAAGGTCCAGGCTTTGCTAGAGATGACAGTGGCATGGTTTATCAGCCAGGAACACAGTGATCAAAGGGTTAGCAACACTGGCTTCCTGCTAATCAGATGTGGAATCTGCGTGCCTCTTATTTGCCGTTGTGGGAGGAGAGGTAATAAACAACGACAGAGCCCTGAGAATGTGCCGCACTGGTGAGGCTTTATCATTTTAAGAGCGTTCTATTTAAAGACATCTCAGACGAGGAGCCGACAGAAAACTGTGCTGTAGATTGCAGGTGCGACCGACAGCCTCTTCCACGTGACACTGAGATGCAGTTGTGATGGATGGCCCGATGAATGCGGAAAAAAAGGTTTTCGCCAACACGGGAAAATGAATGGTCAGGGTTACCTCAAGGGCTTAATCACTCCACGAGCATAAAACTGAGCAATGAGAAAACATCAGCACTGGCAGACGTCAATAGCTTTCACACGTTTCTGGCTGGCTTCACCCACCACAATCCTCCCCAGCCCCCCCACCCCACCCCCCCCCCGCGCCCGCCGCCTGCGTCACCTCTGCTCTGACATCACATGTGACATCAGGCAGCACCTCGGAGGGGATCCCTGTAACCAGGCAAACATTAGATGACTTTCACAGCAGCTCCAACAGAAAAAACACATTGTCTTGATGCGGCTGGCCTAGAAATACAGCTCAAGACTGACTGACAGCGCGAGAGAGAGGAAAGAGCTGTCTACCATGACAGATGTAAAAGCAGCTAGCGCACACACGCACTTCCTCCCTCTCTCTCTCTCTCTCTCACTCGCTCACATACTCACTCACTCACTCACTGGAAAAGTGGATATCTAGCCCTAGGGTATAAAAACTGGCTGCGGCAAGACCAGGAAGTAATCCCAGCCCCAACTTATCACCTGCTATTCGGACCACTCCTGAAAGTACTGGTATGACTCATTCTGTAGCTGTGGAGGGCCTCCTGTTCTGCTGACCAACCCTTTCCTCGGCTTCTGGAAGGAATTAATGAGCTGCTTCCCTTCTTAATGCACTTCCCATCAGACAACACTTCAACACCCCCCCCCCACACCAAGGCCCACCAAAGGAATGTAACAGGGGCCGTGCATTCACCATCTCGATCTCAGGGATGTGTGACAAACCTACCACACATGCACATACTTCAAATTTTTCGGAACCTTTTCTGTGGAGTTGGTGCTGATTTGGAATATATATTTTTGCAGTGTCCGTGCTTTTTTAATTCATCGGCTTCCGTTATCCACAAATCCACAAAAATCCTGCTCACCCTGTCTTCAAAACGTCGGTAAAGCTGACATTAACTGACCGTATCTGATGTAAGCTCTCTGAGCCATGAAAGGTCTTAGCAGGGGGGAGCAGATCACTCCTGGGTTCCGTTAACGGTACATCCACAAATACTTTGAACAGCATTACCTAAAATAATCGGGACCGGAGGGCATGAGAGAACAGCGCTAATGGCGTTCACTTGGCTCCATGGCTACAGGTGGAGGTTGTTCACCCCAAAAACATTGTGATGACAGAGCGATAACATTTTGGGCAAATGAGCGCTCCCCTCTTGACGCCCCGAGGTGTACGGGCACGATCTAAAATTAAAGTTAGCAACTGAAATCACCAAGATATAATTTGAGATATGAGTGAAGAACAGTGCCGAGTCTTTCATCCACCGAGAGATATAGGCTATAAAATGAAACTGCTCCATAAACATAAAAACCTCTTTAAGGTCATCGTTGAATGGCTCAAACGTAAATCTGAGCCCATAACAACTTCCAATTTCTGTCATGTGATGGGTGGTTGGCTGTTGTGAGTGAACCCATGACTTCGATAAAATATCACGGACAAGTGGCTGATAATGCAACACAAAACGCAATGCAACCTAAGTAACGGAGCAGTGTTAGAAAGCCATAGACTATAGAAAGATGGAAGTGGCGTCCCTGACGTCACCCATTGGTTTCCGAAGAGCGCTTTTGAATCAAATCGTGGGCGAGTCATTCGTCGCCATCTTGCCAAATCCCAAGTCTTCCTAGTTCCCGATTCATTCAAAAACGGTGGGAGGGCCCATGGTGCCATCGCCTCACTCGTGCTACATGCCAGGTCAACCCAGTGTCACATCGAGAGACCACGCCCTCTACTGTTGTCACGGGAAAACATGTGACTGATTGAGACCAAAACCGTAGTTTGTACCAGGCTTTAAACATGGTTCAGTCACATCTGAGGTTGACAATTTTAACATGGGAGTCTATGGGGATTCGCTGCCTTGTTATCCAACAGCCAACGCATGAACTGCACGTTGTTTAACTTCCTATTGTGCTTCATCCGTCTGCACCGGAGGTTGTCCCTCGTAAAAAAAACAATCTAAATGCTGTATTTTACCTCTAACAACCTGTTCTCGGTCTGAGGAAATGACACTGTTCTCTACTTCTTGCCCTCTGTTTACACACCTGTTAACTCACTTGGGAGGATTTTTGTGCAATGCACATTTTAACAGCAGTCAATGAATCAGCTACCAGCGCAGGTTACGGTTGCCAAAGTGCCACCTCTGGTCAGTATTGATGGGAGCACAACATCAGAGTCAACACAAACACGATATTCTCTTTTACATCGCATGCCAAGGCAGATTCCGCTGCCTTTTCCAAGCCAAAACTACGACACACATTAACCTAGCAATTTTTTTTTTCAGAATTTGGCAAAGCAGTCAATATTTCTCATTTCATCATTCCTATGCCATTGAGGTTGTTTACATGACACACACAAGACTCCCGTCATTTTCTGTTTATTGGAGTTATAAGATTATTCAAGTGACCATGTAAACAATGACATGATTTCCGTTCCTCTATGATTATGAGAAATCGGATTAACACCTGGATTTCTTCCAAATACTACGATATCTCTGTGCATATATACCCATTTGTCGGATTTCTTTTGTGTCTTTACATCTGCGAATGTGTGTGCGGGGGGGAATCATCGGAAGTGGAAGTGCCAAAGTCACAACGTGAGCGGAAGACAGACCAAAGGCTACAAACATTGTGTGCAGCAGCAGAGAGAAACAGCCACCTCTGGAATGGAGAGGTGTTGATGTCGCAAACACAAGTGTCTCAATTCAGCTGTACAATACTGAGAACCTTTCCCTAATGGCCGATGGACCTCAGCCATGGGAGGAGAGCTCTCTTAGCACTCTGTTGTTGAGATGGCCCTGCACTCAGCAGCAGCTGTGGAATGGAATTCGACAAAACAAGAGTTCAAGGAGACAAGATCGGATGTTTTGAAAATGTCCGAAATTGCGTGCAAAAAAAGAATGACCAGATCCCTATGGACTGTAGCGAATTCACTTTAAACAAGATACTTATCATCAAACAACAACATTTTGGATAAAGTATGCTTTAGTCTGATCTTCAGAGATCATAATTACAAATAAATATCAATACTAAAATGGAGTACCTCATAGAAATGTGTCTGTTCCTACACTATGGCTACACAGATCAAAGGCACTAATAGAAAAGGCATTTGATTTATAATTTCAAAAGCACTGGAATGTTGGTAGACTCTCTCTTCCAAAAGATATTCTTTCATTCGGTACAGACTTGGGATATTTTCGGCAACATGTTGAAGAAAGCAAGAAATCAAACAGCACTTTCTGCATTGTGAAAGGTGACTTGGACTCTTCAGTAACTTTGCCCCAATAGAATGTGTGCTCACCAAATTCACATTAAAATAATAGACTTGATCAGGATAGGTGTATCATCTAAGCAATTCACCACACGATTCTCTCAAAAATCTATATTCAGAAACAAATTCAAAGGTATTTCCATTGATTTCTGAATAGCCCACCTTACACTCTGTATCTATTCATTGATCAACTCTCTCAGATAAGTACTAAGCTTGCTCGTGTGAATTGTGTGTTCTCTATTACCTGTATCAGTTTTGTAGTATCTTGTTTGGAGTCACTCCTCCAAAATGACTGCTGTCACTATGACCTACATGTCCATGCCTTTGATATAAAGATTTAGAACAATACCTTTGATGTTTTAATTGTGTTTAATTAATGGTAAATGGTCTGTATTTATATAGCACTTTAACACGTCTTGAAGACCTCGCACAGCGCATCCATTTGCAGCACATATCTACGAGTACATGGGACAATGTGGGGTTAAGTGTCTGTCCCTAGGATACCTCAGCATATGGAATAGGGGGAGGCAGGAATAAAAGTCATTCAATGAAAGTTAATTGTTTTACTTTGGTGACTGCACAGTGGGGCAATTATTAATGATAAGAGTTATCAACTCTGAGAATTTCCAAGAAAAAATGGTGCATGAATCCTGCATCTGCTGACAGCTTTCTGAAAATAATGATTCCTTTGAATTTTACAGTTAGATGCCAAACAGATGTCACATGATCTTTGCCAACCAGAGGCTGAACACCCCTAGTGGTTGTCCTGATTTTGGTGGGTCTCAATCGTATGATAAAGTAGAGATTGAATTTTGAATCTGACATACATTCCCAAAACCTAATCAAAAGATTATTTTTCTGAACTAAGTGCTATCACGTGACCCTTGACAGACACTTAGTGGTTGTCCAGAATTGGGTCATTCTTCTGTGAATTCCAGTATAGGAACTGAATTCAATATCTGATTGAAATTCCCTAAAATATCAGGATTATTTTCTATTATTTTCCATATTAATCCACTAATTTTCTTACCTAAACATTGTAATGTGAAACTTGGGATGCCCCTTATTGTGGGGTTATGTGGTTAATACATTTTACATATGAAATAAATTCCATCAAATGATTTAAGATGTATTTTTCTAAACTAAGTATTACAAATTGAACATTACTTCTCTAGGGCAGATACAGCTTTCGGTGTTGATAAATGGAATAACAGCTGAGTTATGACATTTTCTTCGCAATGTGGTTTAGCACTTTGCAGACGCTCCCTGGGCACTCGACAGCCACGATAAGAAACTGTTATTTCCTCAGCTTTGAGAACGGATCGTTGCTGTTCAAATGCAATGGTAGCTCATTCACCACATTGTGACGTTTGGAATAAAGCATCATTCCTGTTCTGACACCGTCCCGCTACAGTGGAATGACTCTGAAAGTCTGGATCTGTCAATATTTCGTCCTTGTCCTCTGTGAATAGTTTATGGAGGTGGATCCATGCACGGTTATGAAATATGGCAGTGCGCGAGGAGACAGCGGTGAGGGTGAGGAGAAGAGAGGTCAAGCAGCAGCCATCGTCACGCAAACATGCGGCAGGTGTGACAAAGTGACGGCGTGCAAACATCTCGGCGACCTGAACTTGGCAGACCATTTGCCAGGGGCTATTCGCAGCTCATTTCCATTTGGTGCTCACGAGCATCGGCGCCCAGTCGGGGGCTTCGCACGACCCGCATATTGCCAGCATCCCTATCATCATCATCATCCTCCTCCTCCTCATCATCATCCTCCTCATCATCCTCCTCTTCCCCATCATCATCAACATGTCGGTATGTAATGACTGAAGGTATGATGCTGGTTCTCGGGCAGGTTGTTGTGGTGGATTTCCAGTCTGGCGCCCCCACCCCCCGCCCCCACCCCTCCTGTGCGCAGCTCACAGATGCAGGAGATGAGAGGCGGCTGGAATTCCTTTGAACATCCTCCCGTTTAAGGCTTCGCAACGCTAACATCCCGGTGTTAACCTGTCCTCACGTGTTTTGACACCTCCTCCTGACCAACTGAAGTCCTCGGTCAAATTCGGCACACACGTGACCTCCTGGAAAGACTACGTTTTAATGAGAGTGCTGTTTTGTAACTTCAACTCCCACGAAATTGAAGGTAAAGCAATTCCACAAGTTGAAATTGAATGTTCGGACTGACACGGATAGCAATCCGAATGCAAGTCATTGAAATGATGTATCGCTCGAATCGAGCGTTGGTGTTTGTAAAGACACACATCTGGGCTGGGGAGCCCAAGGACGCATAAAACTGCGTGAATTTGAAGGGAGTTTGGCCTCTCCCCCCCAAGCACAGAGAGCGGCGACAGCACGGGGCTAACGCTAGCCCCGGCTAGCTCCATGACCAATCTTTAACCTTCAGCTGTCAGGAGGGAGAGCGCGTCCGCACTCAGCGACACGTTTCAACTTAAGGACGGAGAGGGCAAAAAAAAAAAAAACACACACACACCGCCATCCTCCCTGCTCCCTCATCTTCTCCGCACAGCCACCTAAAATTGCCACGGCGCCCTTCTTTAACACTCTAATCCCCGGGCAGAGGAGCCAGGGAAGAGCCGGAGAGAGGAGAGAGGAGAGCGGCAGCGGCGGCGGAGGAGGAGCTGCGACTCGGCTGCAAGTTGAAAGAGGGAGCCGCTGGAGACTGTGGAGGGCAAAATGCGATTCTCAACCTCTTATCTGCTGCTGCTGCCCACGACAGCTCTTCAGGCATGTGTTGACGAATAAACAGCAACAAAACAAGCACAAAGGCCACAACAAAACCCCGGGAATAAGCGCCAGGTAGAGCCGGGTTTGTTTGTTTTTTACCTGTGAAATGCGTGGTTGCGTCGCCGCCTGGTCCCCTGTGGTCAACCCAGGGCTGCTGCTGCTGCTGCTGCTGCTGCGGACAGACTGAACTGGGATCTGCTGAGTAGTGATTTGTTGGTCGCGAACGAACTGGCTCTAAGAGCCGGCTCTTTGAAATGAACGAGAGGAGCCGGTTTCCCCGTTGGGGGCCAATTGGGAGCCCATTAGTTTGTTTTTTCTCGTCTTTTCTCTGCTAAAGCCGGACGTGATTGGTCCGATTAAATTAGATTTTATACATGATTAACTTCATTTCATTGGTGGGTCAGTGGATAACAACGGTGACTCTAACGTGGGAGCTCTGGGTTAGACTTCCTGCTAGGGATATACATTTATGCTGGTGATTTTATTTTTTTTTTAATTTTTTGTGGCAGGAGGAGACTGTGTACTGTAGCAACATCCGTCCCCTCAGAGAGAATCTTCTCCAAAACAGGGCAGATCATTCAAAGACATAAAGGAGAATGCAGGGATTTGACCTTGATGTCTATTTAGATTGGTCTTAGTTTTTATATTTTATAATAGTACTACATTATAATACATTTCTTGTAGCAGTTCAATTAGGATTTCAACAAAGTCATTTAAATGATCAACGTTTGATATAATGTACATTTTTACATTTGTACTTTGTTTTACACAATACATATAATATAGTAGTAAGTTTATGCAACAAAAAAATCTGAGGAGCCATTTGGGAGCGAAAAGAGCCGGCTCTTTTTAGCGAGCCGAGACAAAAGACCCGGTTCTCTGAAAAAAGCCGGAATTCCCATCACTACTGCTGAGGGAACAGCCCCTGTGAGTGAGCACAGCGCAGCAGAGCGGGGAGGAGGGAGGAGGGAGGGGGGGGGGGGCGAAGGCAGCAGCAGCTGCAGCAGCTGGATGCTGCTCTCACATATGGTCAGCACACACACTCTGTTTCCACAGCAAGTAGTCCAGCTCATGACAACACATGCAGACAGAACAAATGAAAAATCTCCCGTGCACGTTACCATCCCACCCCTCACTTCCTTACCTGATGTTTCACAACTACCAAACGTCACCACCTACCTTCATATGCCCACTTGGGTTGGATATAGTTTGGCACTTAGCTTATATTACTAAACTACCTAAACCCAACACCGGTGTACCTTCCTATCTACCTACCTACCTTCCTATCTACCTATACCTGCCTCCCAAAATGTATTTATATATATATATATACACACACACACACACACACACACACACATCGGAATAATAATCGAGATAATCCTTGAACTTGTTGACTTTTTTTGTGCTGTTGCATTTGTCAAACAACTCATGCCAGTGTTTCAGGTCTGATATTCCTTGCTTAATTGATCTGATGAGCAGTATTGTTCAGGTTACTGATCAAACACATTGAATTACATCATAAACATGGACTTCATTGAGGCAAGTGTCTCACTCCACCTGCCTCTCTGTTAGTCCTGCCCCAGTGTCTGACCCTGACACCTTTAAGTAGAGCACTTGAGTTGATATACTCTTGTGGCTTCCTATTATTATCCCCAAGCTATAATGGCCATGTTTACATTAAATCAGCTCTGTCCTGCTTAAAAGGTGCAGTGTGTACGATTCTAGAGTCATTTTTGTCACTTGTAAAAAATATTACATAACAATTCCTTACGGACATTTTCGTGAATTTATAATCTTTCTAATATATTTATAATATAATATTTACATGAGGAGCGGGTCCTCGGAGTGGACGCGCTAAACGTCCTTTGAGTTTTGGCGACAACTGAAGTGGACCACAGGCTCCTCCGCATGACCAGAGGGGTGAGGGTGAGGTGAAGTGACCAACATGCAACTTCACCTCTAGGTGTCATCAAATCTTACGCACTACACCTTTAAGTCAGCCATTGTTCCAGTTGTTGATTTAGCGTGTCCCGTGGCCACGAGTATGTATAAGCTCCATGTGGCAGCTTTACAGTCGCTATGGGTTTGGACTCATGACAAAGGGAGACGAGGGTATCATCAGCAAGGGTCAATACCCCTACTGCCTCCACCAAATGCACCAACGCCACCGCCACCATTCAGCTAGTCTGTCCTCCATTGTGCCGCACATATAGAACTCATATGCGCCACACTGACGTGTGGTGCAGAGACACTGATCTCACCACTCCAGTTGCCAGTTGTGGTTTTGAGGTTGAGTGTTTCTGAGCTTGCTGTTCAGCGCTGCCCACTGTGGACTGCAGATACCAACTCCAAAAACAGTTTGAGTCCAAGCAATGATGTTATCTGCAGCTAAGACATTTCTTATGCATGAAAACTAAACAGAGTGAGGGCCAGGGAGGCGGCTCTGAAAAACAATCCAATGTCTGTCAAATCATTCCGCCTCTTTCCATTTGATCGAACGGTATAGTTGGAAATGACAAATCATGCTCATATTCAGATTCATATGGTTGAGCTTTGAGTGAATTTCATGGCTTTTTACTTTTTGTTCAGGATAAAATGAAAATACTTGGTTTATGTTTAGTTATTTATTTACTTAACCTTTCTTTACCCAGGTAAGTCAATTTAGAAGCGGTTCTAATTTACAATGACGACCCTTTAGGGTTGTTACAGTTTTGGCCTATTTATTAGTCGTATCCACAATGACGGTTAGAGAAAAAGCCACATAATTACTGTATGTCCAATCAGTGCATATTATGTAATGCATAGGTCATCTCTGCTGTGATGCACACATCAAAGGCTACTGTTGAAAGTGGCTTGCAGCACTAATTTTGAATAGATCAGCAGGTAATGGGCTTTGGAAGGCTGTGATTGTAGTGAGAGAGGCCTCCTTTTAAAGCTTGGCATATGCCACACAGATTACCATCAGGGGTCCACGGTGCCACCTGGCAAACACCATGCTCTCTGTGATTGGTTTAATTTATGACCACTAGTCATTCAGGAGCTTGGCTTTATTCTCTGCAGTCATTTTGGGTTCTGCTCTGACAATAACCGGAGATGATTGAACTTCTTTTTCCCAAGACAACGGAAAAATAAACCTCACCAGGGATTTTGACAGGGGCCAAAATTCTTCCTTTCTAAAACAAGGCCAAATATGTTTTTCACCCAGCTTGTTGTGACCGTCTGACTGGTTTTAAAACGTGCTTTTTCTTACAGAGAGAATGTGCTAAACCTGGCTCAACTATAATAACTGCACATTTGTGGGCCTTGTGGACCAAAATTGTCCATTTCCCATCAAAATCCATCTGCAGACCTATAATTAGGATTATTTTAGGAACTCCAGAGTATCCAGTGGTCACTGCATCTCCTGGACCTATCTGGCAGAACCGTATGGTGGAGCTGTCGGGAACCCAAACAGTTACGTAACGTCAACACAAAACCGATTCTCTGTTACATTCCTCGATCCTTCACCACCGGCTGGAATTAAACTGTGACTCAACAGCAGGAAACCATTGTAAACATTTGGGGGCATTGTTGGGTGGTAATTGTGAACATGTGCATCTTGTTTACTGCTCAATAACACAGTTGTCTTTTGTGCGTAACTCCACGTCTGAAAGTATAAATTCAGTTTAGTCTACCACAAGCAAAGAGAGTTGTCTGTGAGAGGGAGTGAGCTCACCAATCCCAACGTCGGTTATCTAATCAGCTCAGTCTCTTCCTCGGGAGACTTTCTAGGCTGTGGTCGGACAGCAACCGGTCAGCAACTCGCTGAGACAGCAGTGATTTAGGAAAGAGCTGTAACATTCCAGACGATTACAAACGCAGACAAGCGACTTCCGGTTTGGCGAAGCATAGCGTAGGTTGCGTGGCAAAAGAGCTCCCGCAGAACTGTTTTCACTGAGCGCGGATTTGGTTTTTCCCACCGTCCCAAACGTCTTTCTGACGCTCTTTAAAAAAAAAAATCTGCCTGGGTTTTTCACCGTCACAAGGCCGTCGAAAGCAAACAAGGGGAGAAACTCACACGGCCTCGGCCTGCACCTTGTTGCACCCGACGCGTCTCGACGTTTTGGCTGAGAACCTCTCCATCATCAAGAGGGAGCTGCTCGCATTTAAGACTGAGTCAGCATCCAGCGTCGCCGCCACGCGGCGAGACTTCACCGGACTTACTGGTACCGGGACGGAAAATGGAGCAGTCCTTATCCACATATACCGATGACATCGTATTTGGAGTTTAGATCAGAATAGTCGGATCAATCGGCGTAGCAAGAGCCGCCTCGGCTCCGGAGACCGCTGCTAATATCTCCAAGCTGTTAGCGGACGTCGAGATTCTCGAGAGGGCAAGGGAGCAACAACGGGTCAAGATACGTGATGTGACCATCTCAGACTTTTCTTTGATTTTCTCAAAGCTCCTAGAAGCTCAGGGGAAGATCGACCCCTTCATGGCCATATTTGGGATTTCTCCCGATCAACATCAGTTTAACAAATTGCACTCAGAAGAGTTATTCTTCACCTCTCTCTTTTGGCTAGACATCGTATTTTACTTCGTTGGAAATCCCCCAAACCACCATCCATATCTTTATGGCTCAATGACGTCATGTTCTTTCTTAAACTGGAGAAAATATCTCTTACAGTCAAAGGCTGCTTGAACAATAAAAAATAAAAAAAAAGAAATGGAACCCATTCCTGAACTACTTCAAATCTTTGCCTATCTTGCCCTCCGACTAACGCCACCCCCCTCCCCCCTTTTATTTATGTGCGTGTATTTCATTTTATATTATAAACATATCTGTAATTTTCGTATTAACTTTTGCTATAGAGACTAGGGTTTTGTGTTTGGAAAAAAAAACAACAATGGGAATCTGTGTGTCCTTATGTAACTGTATTGTGGCTGTCTGTTTCCCAACAAAAGTATTGCAACAAAAGAAACACAAATGCAGAAAAACACCCAAGTACCAACGAGTACTTACGTCCACTGCAATGTGATTTTTGAAGCCATTCTCAACATAGCAGAACTGTGATCATACCACCACTGCCCAACACAGTAAATCCCTAAACAGCTGGGATTAGACAGGGTAAAGTGCCCACCGTAATACGGGACAGATGTGAACATGGCCCAACTGTATGAGGTCTGAGCCTCCCCGGCAATATCACACCACCCAGAGGCATCTGCTCAGGAGATCTAAGGGGGCCAACGGGGGGTTTTGGCGTCTGTTCTGGTCCGGCTGTGGAGTGTGGTTATTGTTGCAAGGTAAGGGATCTGTGGGGAAGAGGGCACACAGTCCACTCTCAACACATGAGGATCATGTAAAGCCCCCTCACCTCTGAACCACTTGTGTGGACAGCTGCGCGGTGTTGATATGGATATTCACTTTGATCCACCTTGATGCGGATTCAAGCGGACAACTGTGTTCACATCATGTCAGGGAGTTGCTTTTGGAAACCGCCTGCTGTTCTTTTACCTGTTTTTGTTATCTACCTGGGTAAATGAAATTGTCTCCTACCAGGGCCGCACCAAGGCTTGGGGCAAAAAGCAGTTTTGAGCCCTGAATCAGAAACAGGTGATAAAAGGTCCATTGTGTCAGATTATGAGAATTATTTCAATTTCTGTTTACATGAATTAAAGATGAAATTATTACAACTTAACATATCGTAAAACGAACTGTTTTCATACTTGATAGTCATTTATTACAAATACTGTATCGGCGTTTACGTGCACGTTAAAACGTAAACACACTGAATATATTGCTACACATAAAAAGTGGCATGTGTCATTCACTAGAGTTCATGGGCAATGTTTGCTCTAGACTTTTATTTTTAGACAATCATTTGCCTTTAAGCTCTTGAGGCCACATAAAATGATCGTGCGGGCCACGTTTGGCCCCCGGGCCATGGGTTTGACACATGTGCCCCACATGCTTGGAAGGAAAGGGTGATGTGTGAAGGATGCTGCTTCAGCAGCAGATTCAACCATCACAGTTCTGTATATCTATCAATTTGGGGCCACGCTAACATAAAATACCAGCCATGGGCTGAAGGTTGTAACACCTTAAAGGTGCAGTGTGTAAAATATGGGGACATCTTGTCTTGGAGGGGGCTGTACCTTTATTTTCTTAACAAATCCCACCAACAGAGATGCTGTGAGGAGAGAACCTCTAATCAGGATCTGGGGCAAACAGCAGTCTGTGCTGCGCTGAGGAAGCAGTTAGCATCTATACACTCCTTGCACTTAATTGCTTGTTTCAGTGGGCATCAGATATTTAATTTACCCCAAGACTTTAGAAGAAAAAAAAAGTCAGCCATCTGGCTGCGGATCTCATCAGCCTCTCCTTATTGCTTTGCTAAGACTTCACTTAATCTCCTCTCAGCTCTTTGTTTAAACAGCCTAACGTAATTGATGGAAGTGAAAGCGTTGAAGTAATGACACACCCATCTTCTCCTCAGGCTAATTGCTCAAATAAATGAATCCTCTCCGCCATTGCCGGACTAAGATCATCAAAAGGAGCCAACCTGGGACTGGATTCCCATTTGAGAAAAAAAAAAAAAAATGATCAAGACTTTTTGCTGAAAGAAGATGCAGATGAACAGGATGGAATCACTGAATCAAACATGTGACCTTCAGGGGTCTGATGAAGCGCAGGACTCTCGCCCGCCGCTCGCTCCGTCACATATCCGATCGTTTGAACGCAAAACCACGTCCTCCATTATCGGAATGATCATACGGTTGCTGTGCGAGGGCAGGACGCGATGTTCACGCGCCCAAGATGTCTGACCCCTGCTCGGTATATGAGTCACGCAGACGAATGCTTTCATGCAGACGTCGCGGCTAATTCGATATGTCCACGTCGGAGTCATGCCACGGATGACATCGGTGCACTTAGCGAATGGGGACGACACATGAAAAGGTCCGTAAGAGCGATGGGCTTGAGTCTCTCTCGTCCGACACAGACATGATAACAGGCAGCATTCCGGTCTCCGTCAACCATCTTGGGTCTGGATCCCAAATCCCTCTGCAGAGCAGGACCCTTCTGAAATCATCACGTTTGATTCATTTCACCATACGCGTCACCCTGATGACAGATCTGCTCGGAGCATCTGCACTTCCTTCTGGGAAAAACTCGGGTCAGACATGCTAGACAACTAAGTGAATCACTATGGTTGTTTGTGTGTGTGTGTGTGTGTGTGTGTGTGTGTGTGTGTATGTTTGTGTGTGTGTGTGCATTTTGTCATCCCTGTGTCTTGTTTGTACTTCTCCTTACTCGTCTGAGTGTCACTAGGTTGTTATATAGCAAATCCCAGTAACACACACTCACAAACACAAACACACACACACACACACTCACACACACTCAGAGTAACATCAGCTGTCCGTCGTTTCTCATGGGGTCTGAGTGGAGTGCAGCAGACAAGCAGCAGACAGCCCCACTGAGCCAGACGTGGAGAGGCGAGGGAAGTAGGATGGAGGAGTGCCAGGGGGGAAATACAGGCTTGGAGTCGACAGAGCCGTTTCTGAGCCGCACCAAGTTTTATAGGTTGAGAGTTGTATAATTACACCACAGCTCTAATTAGCATCTCCACAATGCGGGGAAAGTGCATTATCTCAGGGCTAAGAGGTGAATGATGAGGACTGACAAGTGTCTCGAAAAAAAAAAAAATTAAATTAAAATTAAAATAAATAAATAAATAAAAAAAAATAAAATAAAATAAATAAAATAAAATAAAAACA
>JAFBJT010110316.1:0-20423 GCA_016785325.1 Chascanopsetta lugubris
TCCCCCTCCTCACGCTTTTATTACCTCGCATTAGAAAAAAAACAAAAAAACAAGTGGGTCATAATGAGACTTAATGAATGTCGCGCCGCCGCTGCTCACATGGGTGGTGCTGGTTGTGGTGGTGGAGGGGGGGAGGGGGCGGGGGCATGGGGCCAAGCGTCTGTTTACCTAGTACATGTGTTTAATTAGCCTCAGTCATGTGGGGGTGGGGGGGTGGGGGGGGTAATGAGATCTGACAGCAGGACGGACGCTCTGCACCTGCAGCCTCCTCAGGCCTCAACCACACTTAGACTGGATGTTACATATTTAAAGGTGCACTACGTATAAATATATATATATATATATATATATATATATGTATGTATGTTTTTTTTTTCTTTTTCCAAATTTAAAATCATCATTCAACTACATTTCGTGAAGTCGCCCGTCCGTGACATCACCCACAGGTTTCTGCAGAGCGCTGTTGAAGCTCGCAGTGGGCCTATCAGGCGTTGGCCATCTTGCCCGATGCCCAACTCCTCCCACTTCCTGGTTCATCCAAAAATGGGCAAAGAGGCGGAGCACAGGCGGAGCACAGGCGGAGCAAAGGTGGAGCAGGGGTGGATCGGTGGCGCTGCCTCAGCGTCCGCAGAAGGTCGGCCCAGGAGTCACTCAAGAGGCCACGCCCCTTACTTTTGCACAATTTCAAACCTCAGTGGAATGAAAATAAGCCCCGCCCCCGTCCAGTTGATCATTTTAACACGGGAGTCAATGGGGATTGGAGCCAGCCCCGAGTGGTCACCCTGTGAACTGCAGGTTTTTTTTAGACTTCTGCATTGACGTCCTCCATTGACTTTCCGGTCTGTGGCCGGAGGGTCAGGGGGGCGGAGCCATCAAAGAGTTGATTGACAGATGACTGATACTGTTTGTGTTCCACAGATTCTAGTGGGCAGATGAGAATGTAGAATCGATGGGAGGAATGAGGCGAGGATCAGTGTTTCCACCTGTGGACCAGATGAACTCTCTCTCTCCCTGTCGCTCTCCCATGATCACACTGATCACACATGTCCAACACACTCGTATTGATTATTGATAACGTGGCCGGCGAGGTGGGATTAGCTGTTTCTGCCACAGTGTTAACGATGACTCATTTAGTCACAACACAACCTGTCTCCATGGAAACAGTGAACACAGAAGTTTTTTTTTTTTTCAATAAATCTTTTTGGAGGATTTTGGATTTTTTGGTCAACTTTTCGATTTTAGGCTTTGGGTCAAAATAGACCTGAAAAAAAAGAGTCAAGGCTCAGACTTGACTTTGATCTTGAATCTGTCCTGTTTGTGTTACATTGAAGTGACTCAGCGGTTTTTTTTTTCATTCAACAAAATGAAAAATAACAATTAGATGAATAGAAATATTAACAAAAAAATTACAAAGTAAAAAAAAAATAAAAATCCCTTCTAAAAAGGAAATAAAAAATGAGCTGTTGATTGTAGTTGGACTCATCCCATTCAAACAAACTGTGATGATGTCATCAACCTGTGTCCATGTTCCTTATCACCTCCTTTATTCTCTTTGTGTAACTGTCTTGTGTGTCTCCTGTGTGTGTGTGTGTGTGTGTGTGTGTGTGTGTGTGTGTGTGCAGGTGGAGCGGGAGATCGCCATCCTCAAGCTCATCGAACATCCTCACGTTTTAAAACTACACGACGTCTATGAAAACAAGAAATACCTGTGAGTACTTTTCCTGTTGTTTACAGCTGGAGGTCTGGAGTCCAGGTGAATTCATCACGGTGCAGCAGCACTACTGAAAGTCTCCTGTGGGGGAGTCCGTGTGCACAGTCTGTAAAAGAGCGCCCCCTACTGACTACACACCTCTTCTCCAGACACCTGTAACAACTCTAACATACTTAGCTATTTCTCTGTGTCCTGGTGTTTACATGTTGCAGCGCAATTACACTGCCAGGCCACTGGGGGGCAACGTCAGGGTTTCTTTGTGTCTTTGTATTTTTGTTCCAAATTTCGAACGTCAAAAATAGCTACTTTTACTAAATTAGCAGCAATAAAAACTATTTACATTCTCATATTTATATAGAGTTTTATTTATTTTACATTTGAATTATATTCTCGTACTTTTTTAGAAGTTAGCATTTTTCTCGTTTTCATTATTCTCGGCTCCCAGTTTTTGCACATACGTAAATCCTGTTAACGTATCCCATGTTTTCCCTGTTTGGGGTTGAAAACATAAAAAAAAAACAAAAAACTGCAGTGTAGTGTTTTTATTTATTTCCTTAATTTAATTTTGTACCTTCTCTGTGACCAACACGTATTTCACCTGTGTGTGAAAGCATGTCGAGTGTGAAGCTCCGGCCGGAGGAGGAGGAGGAGGAGGAGCTTAACGATCACTCCGGCTCTGTAGGGATCTCATGTACACGCGTGTTTTTATTGTGCACATTAATCTGGTGCGTGTGGCGCCTGCACTCCGGCGGCGGCTCAACGCGCCCAACGCTCAATAATTGATCAAAGGCGCCGACGTCAAACGGAGCGCGGATTTGTTTTTCTTAATGACGAGAGGAGGAGGAGGAGGAGGAGGAGGAGGAGGAGGAGGAGGAGGAGGAGGAGGAGGACGGTCATCACACGTGCAAACACTCTGAACACGCAAATCACACGCCAACATGTTTCCAATTTAAACAGCGGCGACAGGTGAACGCTCCAGCGGATCCTTTAATCTGATCATAAATCAGCTGGGGGTGGAGGAGGGGGGGGGGGGGGGGGGGGGGGGGGGGGGGGGGGGGGGGGGGGGGGGGGGGGGGGGGGGAGGGGTCTGTGATGTCTGGGAGAAAAACGAACGTGTGAGGAAGATAAAACATTTCAGAGACGCAGGAAACTGTGGAAATTCTCCGAGGGGCTTTTACATCCCATGTTTCATCTGTCGTCACGGATACAAACACGTTCATGTCTCTGTTATTATTTCATTAATGCCTCTTTAACTCTTTAATTGAAGATTCACAGGATGGACTCGATTCACGTCCGTTTGTTTTTACTTATATATCTATTATATTCATTTATCTTTAGCGAACAAAACTACAGATGTACCTCTGTCGATTTGATGTATTTATTTACTTTGATTTGATCATTTTTATTCATTTATTCTTTGAGCTGTATTTTTTACTTAGTATCTATTGATTTTTATCCGCTAAGAAAAACTAAAGCTTCATCTCTGTAGATTTGTACTGTTCCATTCATTCATGAGCTGATGTACTGTATTTATTGACTTGTTTGTCTGTATGTATTTATTCGTTTACGTATATTTCTATTTATTCATTAACAAAACTACAATATATATCGATTTGTAATCCATTCATTCCGTTCTGTTTTGAATGCGCTCATTCGTTGAGGGGTGTGCGAGTAAACCCTGCGGCTGCGTCTGCAGGTATCTGGTGCTGGAACACGTGTCCGGAGGAGAACTCTTCGACTACCTGGTGAAAAAGGGTCGGTTAACTCCCAAAGAGGCCAGAAAGTTCTTCAGACAGATCATCTCCGCTCTGGACTTCTGCCACAGTCACTCCATATGGTACCCCACCACACCCCCATTTCGTAAATACTGCCCCCTACTGGACCAATCAGTCACATGCTCTGTCTTCCTCCCGTCTGCAGCCACAGAGATTTGAAGCCTGAGAACTTGTTGTTAGACGAGAAGAACAACATCAGGATAGCGGACTTCGGCATGGCGTCTCTGCAGGTCGGGGACAGTCTGCTGGAGACCAGCTGTGGGTGAGGATCGTCTCCTCTCTCTGTTTCTCTTTGAAATAACTCATAACTTCCTCCCGCTGAGATCACTCAACGCACCATGAGTGCTGCAGTAAGTGTGCCAGGCCAGCAGGGGGCGATACATCAGTGTCGTCTCCCCTGCGCAAAGTGCCGAGTCTCTGGAAACGTGACGAATCCTACAGTTTGAAAAAAGAAAGAAAAAAAAGCCGCCAGTTGTTTATTAGCCGGCTGGTCCAGTGGGCGTCCGCTCGCCACAACTGCACCGCAGGACCACCGGCGTCTCACGGACTCGCTCATGTGGAACGAGTAAAGCTCGAGTCCTCCGGCTCAGAGGAAGAACAGAGAGAGAGAGAGAGAGAGAGAGAGAGAGTTAAATATCATTCAGATGCACGAAGTGACATTTACTTTGGATTTTCCAGCTGTAGTGACACCACCTTGCCAGTAGGGGGGCGCTGCCGTCCCCTCAGTGTCCAGCGTCCTTCATCACAACCCGTTAGAATTCATTCAGTCATTCAAAGATTCAATGGGCTGCGATGTGATAATTTATGGAATTATTATGTCATGGATAATTTCATCATGTCGGAATGTGGCCCACATGAAATGTCCTAGTCTTAACACCAGGGGGAGCTACTGAGACTTGCCGCTGTGTCGTGTATATTCTTAACTTCGATATACTGAATATATAGTGAATAGGTGCATTCACTTTTTATGCAAATCCACCTTTGTTTGTCACTCATGGTGACACCTAGTGGTCAGAGGCGATATGTTTTTTTGTCCTAACGCGCAGTTCGTGCTTTAAACTTGTGTAAACTTCGTTCTGAACTAACAAGTCACATGTGACCTCCACTTCCCGTGAGGTTAATGGGAATTATTAAATGTCGCAGGCGCGTCGCCTCCTGCAGGCAGGAACGAGACACAGCCGCGGCATAATGAGTTTGTTGTTAATGTGTTTTGACGCAAGTGTGTGTGTGCGTGTGTGTGTGTGTGTGTGTGTGTGTGTGTGAGAGAGAGAGAGAGAAAGAGAGAGAGAAGTGTTCGGATCGACTGGTTTAACAAACATTAACATAATGAGGTGTGATGGAGCGAGTGTGTGTGTTTACTGTGAGAGACGCTCCGCGTGTGTGTGTGTGTGTGTGCGTGTGTGTGTGTGTGATGATTTCATTATGGATTTCACGTATAGTCATTAACTTTATGGCTTCACTCGTCGTCGTTTCTATTTTAACGTCAGTCGTCTTTTACTCGTTCATTACGTCCCGTCTTCAGTGTTTCTTTTTACATAACGCGATTTTGAATACTTTGACTTTTAATGCTGTAACCTATTATCTGTGTGTGTGTCTGTGTGTGTGTATGTGTGTGTGTGTGTGTGTGTGAGTGAGATGAGTCTTTTCATAACAGCCTCTTTGCCTCTTTACAGATCTCCACACTACGCCTGCCCAGAGGTGATCAGGGTAAGTGCTGACTCTCTCTCTCTCGCTCTCTCTCTCTCTCTCTCTCTCGCTCTCTCTCTCGCTCTTTCATTCTCTAATAGAACACCTCTTACATCACCGCCTCCACCTTTCAAAATGTCCTCTTTCACTGTGTATTTGAGAGTTTCCCCTCATTCACTCCAAACGGAGACCCCACAGTGTGTACAGTAGATTAACGTGTGTGTGACGTGAGACTCATTCCTGTGTTTGACCACCAGGGGGAGAAGTACGACGGGAGGAAAGCAGATGCCTGGAGCTGTGGAGTCATCCTCTTTGCACTTTTAGTGGTGAGTTCCTCTTCAAATGCCCCCCATGCCACACAAAGTGGGTAACTGACGATGTGGAACATCTGCGCTGCCCCCCAGTGGCCGGCCGCAGTATACGTCCTAAACCCCATCTCCCCCATGTTCAATAGTCAAATGTAAAATGCAACATGATTGTGAATCTGATTTTACATCATAGAGTGCATTTTGTTTTCATTGCCCTGGCTCAGTAGATTAGCGTATTGTCCATTCACCACGAAGTTACTAGTTCGATCCCCATCTCCATTTGAGTGTCCATTCTGGGATACTGTACAAAATGATGGCGCAGCAAAGAGGCTTCCATTGAGAAGGCCTTTGCTCCTGGTATAAATGTAAAGGGCTCACTCTAGGATCATTGAAACAACCTTTTTGTACAGTCAGGTGATTAATACTCATTTTGATTCCTACAAAATAATTAAAATGCACTGGATCTTATAAAGTAATGAAGGGAAAGATATGCATATATAACCAATGCTTTCTGATTTCTGCTCCACAGTGAGATACGTTTCCATGACTCCTTTACGTAAAGGAGCACGGGAGGAGGAGCCTCACTGGAATAAGCAGCATGGTAAGAAGCATGTGAAATATTTATAAAGCTTTTTCTAATACTGTAAGAAAACTACAGTTCCACTTCAAACGTCCAACGCTCCCTTTAGATCTACTCAAGCCTTATAGGTCAGGCCACACCGTGTCATCTCTGCTGCCTGCTTATGTAGATCTATAGCCTTATATGTTGTTTCAGAGCTGCGGAAAATCCAACTCCTCGAGGCGACACGTTTAAATCTGCCAGATCAGTGTTTGGATTTGAACCTGCACCAATGAAAAGAACCGAAAAAAGAGCCTCCTGCCTTTAAATGTGTCAGACTTATGATCCAAACGTTTCCCCCAGAGGATATGAACCTCAGTGTAAAAGAAAGTGACCTACAAAACCAACCATTTGTTTTGCTCTGTAATCAGATCTTTTTGGCTCACATCCAATTTTTTGGACCGATTGGTGCAGATCCGCTCTGATGTCTTTGCATAATCCTGCTGACAAACAAACAGTGGATTAAAAAAAAAAGAAGAAAAGCAGCGTGTGTGTCCCCACACACATGTGTTCCTGAAAACAAACTATTTGAACCCTTGCCCGATATTATTAGATGTAAGATATCGATGTAACACACATGTACGACATTCTTCAAGTGTGTTATTCGGGTGTCATCTTCCTCCACATTTCACAGGCATCTCTCTGACTCCGTTACACGGAGGAGCTAAAAAGGGGACGATGACTTCTCATAACGCCGCTGGTATGTCTGCGATATTATCGAATTTGCTCCCCTCCTATACTGTGTCACGGCGGAAAAGGGCAACGTCTTTCCTGCAGGTAAATCATTTCCCAGCAGATGCCTGATGTGTGCACGTTGTGATCGAGAGCCTGTGGTGGGAGCTGTCGTCCGCTGTGCTCTCTTGGCAGCAGACAGAGCAGAAGGAATGTTGAACTGTGGCCAGTGTTCTCACAGCGCAGGCCAGAGCTGGTTGTGAGAGCAGCACAGCTGTATTAAGCTGTGTCACTCTCTGAGTAACACTGTGTTTGTTTGTCTGTGTGTGTGTGTGTGTGTGTGTGTTTGTTTGTTTATTGTTGCTTCTGAAGGACCCTTTCATGACTAATGGACCATTTTGGGCACTATCGTCTAGTCGTGATGAGGCAGGATTTCATGTCTGAGTTCCTTGGCTGAAGGTTAGGGGTAACACATGAACTAGGTCAAAGGTAGAGTGTGTAGACTGTAGTGACGCCTGGAGGAGAATTTACACGTGGCAACCAAATACCCCTCATCCTTCCATTGCAACCCTGTATGGTAGCCAAGGGTAATTAGGTAGTTTTGTCCCTTCTGGGCCACAGTGAAAACATGATGGTGCAACATGGTGGCATCTGTAGAGAGGATCCACTTCCGATTAATTCTATGGTAATAAAACGGACACTTTGTACATTCGAGGCACAAAAACACATTGAAACCATAGTAGAATGATGATATTTTCGATTTTTTTTGCGAATAGAAATGGACATAGTTCCACCAGCATCTTACACCCTTGACCTTTAAGATAAGGGTTAGGTATGTGTTGGTCAGGGTTAAGTTTAGAATCTCCTTCTTTTCTGTCTTTCTGCGGCTAAGACGTCGCAACAGACTGGATTGGAATTAGATCATAATGTAGTTCAGAGCTTCAGTGTATCGTCGTATCGGCCAAATGTCTTTTCCACTGCTTACTTTTTGCGAATCCACACTTAAAATAGTTTCTCTTCCCCTGCAAAAGCCACAGTTTCATTCTTGCTCTGTGCACTTCA
This sequence comes from Chascanopsetta lugubris, assembly GCA_016785325.1. Classification (NCBI taxonomy): domain Eukaryota; kingdom Metazoa; phylum Chordata; class Actinopteri; order Pleuronectiformes; family Bothidae; genus Chascanopsetta; species Chascanopsetta lugubris. The sequence goes on from JAFBJT010110316.1 coordinate 7,834, forward strand.
TCTGTTTTTTCCATCTCTCTGTGCCTTCCCCTAATGTACTTTTTTTTTTCTTTTCTTTTTTTTCAGTCATAATTTCTCCTCCCTCCCTCCGGTTCTCCTGCCTCCTCTTCCTCAGCAGCCATAAGTCTCTCTCTGTATTGTTTCTTGTGACAGCTGTATTAGCCAGAATGTGCGATGCAATATGGCTCTAATGAGGAGCAGGCACAGGATTAAAACACACATCATCTCTCTGTGTATAAACTCAAGGGCCGCTTGAAGCGTTGTTTAGTGAGAGAATGAATTTCCATAACTCCACTCAGTTTTCTTCAAACACACACTCGTGCAAACTGCTGTCTCTCTCGCGCAGAGGGAAGAGGGGGGAATATTCCTGGACGCCGTGTTCCGGATGATGAAGAGGCGAGGACTTGCGCGGATCTCTGCTCCACCGTAAGAGTGTGGAGGAGAACTTTCCGTCAGATATGTCCACGCTGATGTTTTACGACTTGTTCCAGCAGCTTTTTATCAACACGACTCTGCGCTGTCGTGTAGCACGTTTGCTGCCAGTAGACGAGCGCTCCTTCTCCTCAGGCTCTGGCAAACGCATTTCATAACACGACATGAAAGGACTGACTCGCCAGAATTTCGTAAATCCAGTTAATTAATTGGAAAAGTGAGCCACTGCGATTCAGCTGCAGTTAAGATGCATGTTGTCACTCGCCACTGTGCCCCACTTAATACACCCCACCCACATTGCTGCGTAATGGATAACAGCCAATCAACTCTGGAGCCTCGGTTACACGCGGATTCCCATTGACTGTAAATGCATATCCTTTTCAAATATTGGATATCAGTGTACACAGTGTGTGATAATATATATATCTGTATGACCTTAAATACGTTTAGAGTCTTAAATAACGCTCTTGACATCATAGTATTGATGTCAATGTTTTCATTTACAGGAATATTACATAACCATCCAGACCAGCAGTTTTCTAATGCATTACTGTATATATGGCCGTAGTACATCTTTTTAACCACTAGAGTGAGTTGTGAGCCAGTTGCCAGGCTTTTATTTTTATCGCAGCAGTCAAGGTTATTGCTTTATGTAGTGTTTATTTTATTCATCCTTATCCTATATTGACTCCAAGAATGAGCCAGTTTTATGTAGTAAACAAATGTGGCTTAATGAGGTTGTTTGTTTGTTTGGGGGATTTTAGGAGTTCCACAATACTGCCACCTGCTGCTGATAAGTGAGACTATGTCAGAATTACATGAACCTCTAAACAAAAACATTGGCTAAAGAAAATCAACTAAAACGGTCTTTACTAAACACAATAATACAATTGATATTTTGTGAAAGTATGAACAACAAACAAAGTATAAGTGTGTATCTCTGTACTTGTGATTTGTGAAGTGATGTGCCCTCCTTCCTGTCTGTTTCCTTGTGTGATGTCCTCAGAGAAGGAAGAGGCAGGACTTCAGCGCTGAGGAGGTGCATTACCTACTGATGGGAGTAAATAGGCTCGGCCCTTCTTGGAATTCCATCTTGTGGTCGTATCCCTTCCAACCTGGACGCTCCAACGTTGACCTCGCCAAGAAATACAGGCGGTTAATGGTAACGAGAGAACGTGGAAACAAAGTGCTGGTGTTTCAAGATAAACGTCAGAATGCATTGATATTTACGGCCTGACTGTCTGTTCTTGTGTTTACCTTCAGAAACAAAAAACCCTGGATGATGGAGCGGACCATTCCCAATGACTCTCTGGGGGTCAACAGCTTTGAGTTAACTATAAACAACTTTAATTATTTACAGTTCAAAACATATTCATTTCCAGTTTGTTGAACTTGGGGTTTTTTTCTTCAAAGTTTGTTTATAATCTGTTAAATGATATAAATAGTTGTGTGGTAAACTAACTGATTCATTTTTTAAAGGTACATTGTGTCAGATCTAGGACCGATGGATCTTCCCATTGATCATAAAAACCTCACTGTACTGTTGAAAAAGCAGTTAAAAGATGACTTGTCCGTAAACGTAAATACAAATGGTTATTCCAGGTTAATAAAAACGGCAAAGTGATACATGCAGGTCGTCATCAACAAATGAAAATATTATTAGGATTACTGTATATTACAATTTATAACAATAGATCCCTTTAGGTCCCCTCTTACACACTGTACCTTTATCATCAATAGGTCTTTGTTGGGAGCCCGTTGCTGCTGCAGACAGTATTAAACATGTTGATAGAATAAAGTCCCTTGAGTCTCACAAGCCGTTGGGATGATCTGTAAGAATGACTTGCTCCATTTTCAGCGTATTAGAATTATATCCTCTAAGTGTTTGCCATATGACTTGAGTCTTTGTTTTGCTGTTGCGCCACCTCATGATGAATCACCATCACATCGTGCAGGGCAACAGTGTTGTCACACGCTTGTCTGCCAAATTCGGTTACACAATGTTTTCATGGGTTGTAGCAGTAAAGTGGCATTGGCTTCCACTATCAACCGCCAGTGCCAATCTTTCACCATTGTTTTGAAGTTGTCAGTAGTCAGAAATGGTCGTGGTAGTTATTTATAAGTTATAGTTATGGCTTTTAGAGGTGTTATATGTTTGCATTTGAGTTTGTCCATTTCTGCTGTTTACTTCGTCAGCGGTTTTGGAAAGAAGACGAGGACAGTTAGGGATTGCCTCGAGCCCTCGAGGCTAACATCTGTCAACATGTTTTCTTTGAAATCACTTTTCGCTGCCACTGAGTTAATATCGGCTGTTATGAAACTGGTCGTCTCCGTCGGCCTGCGGTCAGCCATTATGGGAAATGACTTGGATTGCGCCGTCCCCAGGAAGTGATGTTGGTTCGAAGTCTCGTGCCCAAAGTCTCAAGTGCCAGTAGCGTCTTTGGCTCGCTTTGATACAGGTGTATCGGTACTTCACACACGACAACGGAGTCCGCAAACAAACGTGTTTTTCGTAAATGAAGTGTCAAAAACTGGGGTTCTGTTGCGAGACTGCGTGAGCTGGACGTTCCATCACTGGCAGGGGAGCAGGGCTGGACGCAGAGGCTTAGCTATGGAGTGGGTGGGAGCGCAGAGGCAGGCGTGCGTGGCTAGCCCTGGGCGGGCTTCACTTTTCTGATTGTTCTTTACATTAATGCTCTCGCTCACGCCCTCCGCCATGTGTGCAGCACGGCTTCACACGTAATGCTGGCACCTCACTACAACCATTTTTCTGGAAAGTTCCCTTATGCTCCTTGAAAAGTCACATGAACACGACTTCCTCGATCCTCACAGGAACCAACGCCATGATTTGTTTTCTTTTTGCTGTGGCCTTCACAGCCTATTTGGAAACAGGAAATCAGCAGAGGGGGTGGGGGGTGGGGGGGGGGCGCGATGACTGCCGCATATTTGTTTATTGAACTGAAACTGTGGTATGACACGGACACATCCAGTAAAACACCAGCTTGACTGAGATCACTGTCTGCACACACTCCGCCTCTCCCTCTCTACGGGGACTCGTCGTCGGTGTGTTGCCAAAAGCATGGGACTTACCCGACGGCCGTGCCCTCGGAGTGGCGCAAGCTGTGAGAGTTAGGTGTGACTAGAAACGGGAAGAATGTTTACTGGGAGTGGAGCTTAATTTGATTACCGACTACGGATCTGGAGATAATGATCATCTCATGCAAATTGAATGTTGTGAACAGTGTGCTGCTGCTGCTGGAACATCCTGCTGACACGGCAGAATAGTTAGTCTAGGTAAAAAAATTTGTAGTGTATATATTTTTTTTTTTTTAAGCCAGGACATACCAACCAGTTCAAGACACTGGGATTGCAATGCAGTGTGGGCGGGTGCAGGGGAGTGAGCAGGCGAGGGCGGGGGAGGGGGGGGGTGCAGGGGGCGGGGGGTGAGGCATATGTGAAGCAGATTTCTCATGGACTGAAACACAGTCACACTGGCGACTTTTGACCCAGGCCCCCCGAAAACCTCCTTCCTCTGGAAAGAATGTGGCCTCGTCTCTCTCTCTCTCTCCCTCCCTCCGCCCCCTTCTCTTCCCTCCCTCCTCCCACCTCCTCCTCCTCTTCTTCTTCTTGTCCTCGTTCCCACGAGACCGCGAGAAGCCGCTGTCTCTATTACACCATCCGAGACTGTAATTTGATTTCCATGTGCCCTACGTGTCTCAAACGTGTAGCGGCCTATTGCTCACTGTGCTGTGTCACGGAGGGATCCACGTGAATGTTGCCGTCGGCCGTTATCGTACTTGGGGGTTTGTAGGAGCCGAGCCGCCGGGTCACATTCCGACCCGACCGATGGGAAAGAGAATCCAGCTACTGTTAACACTTGGGCTCCATGGTCATATGTTGCACCAGCTTGATTTTTCTAAAATCAATCATCGCTTCCTCTTACTTCTGCAGAGAAAAGAAAAACAGGATGCGTGACACACACAAAACGTTTTTATTTTCACAACCAAGACGCTACTGTCATTCCAAAAAACACCTGAAAATACAAAAAGGAGATTACCGCTCCTGTTAGAGGATAACTGCAAAATCCAAACAAGTGTTTTAAGGCAAAAATGTTTATTGAAATCCTGTATATAATCATATGCATATATGGTCTCGCATCTTTGGTGGCATTGCTTTTGTCCCTTCGACCTGTTATTTTTTTTCTTAATTCATGCGTTTTCTTCTTCAAAAACCTCTGATTTGTTTTGTTTTTCCTTTTGCCATCGAGAATTCTTTTTAGCCTCGCTCATAACTTGATTGATTTCAGGTTTCATAATCAGGTCGTCATAAAGCAACAGCACCTTTTGTTGTTGTTTTTTTCTTCAATAAGAAATACAGTTGAATTCTTGCCTGCTGGATTGTGCATAGAGGAAGATCTCTGTTGTCCATGAGAAAGTAAACTCCCCTAATGTCCCCTGACCTGTTTGAGCTCCTGTAGTCATCACCCACACATAATATATAGTATGGCAGTATACATGTATCTAGAACACATAAGATGAATCAGTATTATAGTTTCAGGTGAAAACTGACAAGACGCCAGCGTGTTCACTTGGCACATTTGGTTCATTCTGAAAGAGAAGTTAAGCCGTTTCCCTTTTTTTATTAGGCTGCACAGATGAGGAAATAAACATTGTGAAGTCAGAAGTCATGTAGAGGGTTAAAAAGTGTTTCACAGAAAAATATCTATTCACTTCTCTCGCGCGCTGGACTCAGATCAGCTTGGCGGACAGGCTGATGGAAGCCTCGTCGGGGATCTTGACGTCGTTGGGAATGAGGTCATTTCCTTTCAGCTCTAAGTTGTGAAGGAGTCCACTGATGTTTTCCTCGTTGACGTCGCCCACGAGCTGCTCCATGTTGTCGGCCGCCTCCACCTCCGCCAGGAACTCGGGCTTCTCCAGCTCGAACGAGTAGCTGTCGGCGGGATACTGGCACTCCTCGCTCTCCGGGATGTCCGCTTCCACCGGGTCGGGGGTTATGGCCGGGGAGGGAGGGGCGGCGTCGTCGTCGTCGTCGTCATCGGCGGGTTGGGGAGCGACGTCGGGGACGCCCAGGTCGATCAGGGGGGCGGAGAAAAGCGCCGGTTCGGGGACGGACTCTTGAGCGAGCATGTCTGTGAGCGGCTCCGCATCCTCGGCCGGGGCGGCCAGCAGCTCTGGGATGGGATCGGGGACCACCTCGGGCTCTGGTTCTGGTTCTGGTTCTGGAAGTTTGGGAGGCTCTACCTCGAGGACAGGTTCTGGGACAGGAACATCAAGGGGCGGGGCTGGAGCTTCCTCTTTCACAGGCTCGGGTACGGGCTCAGCAACGGGCTCGGGGACGGCGGCAACGGGAGGCTCCACCTCTTTACTTTCTTCAGGGGCCTCAGGCGCCACCGGTGTCACCGACTCCTCCTCCGCCGCCGCCACCGCCACCGCCGCCACCTCTGGGCCACTCTCTGTCTTCACGGCCTCCTGCGCGCACGCTGTGGGCGGGGCAGCTGCTGGCTCCTCTGATGCAGGCTTCTGCTCAGTGGCGACGCTCTCACCGCCGTTGGCTGGGACATCTCGTTTTCTGCTGAACCTGTTTCCCATGATGCACCTGTGCAAGGCTGGAAGAGAGGACACAAACAAATACGTTAGCATTCGAGGATTCTTCGAGTCGTTGGTGAAAAGCAAATCAGCTCAATTTCTTGCGTCCAGTAAGGGGATTTTGTTTTCACTCCTTCCACTTCCTGTTTGTTAGGGGGCGGGTTTAAAGTACCAGATGAGCAAGCACAGAAATAAGTGGATGGCAGGTCCAAGATGGGGAAGCTCAGAATACTTAATGTTTAAAATCACTGCCATAGACAGTTTACACCAGGGGTGGGTCCTCTATATGGAGGCCGCCATTTAAAAAAAAAAAAAAAATTGTAACAATAGTCCTAAATGGACAAATTGGAACAACTTTTACGTTTTCACGATTACTGAAGGATGCCGTAGGTCCTCCTCCACATTTGGAATGGAAGGGTTTTCAAACCTGCAACATGCAACTTCACCACTAGATGTCATTCATCATGTCCATACACAGCACCTTTAAAAACGTGCCCTAATGTCAAGCCATGGAAAACAATATGCCAAAACAGACAATTACAGAGCGCTAGAAAATGCTGATGTTGCAAAGAAACAAGAAAATATTTTAATTTATTTTGATTAATTTGATTAAAAAAAAATTGAAAATGTAAAGCAGATCTCACATTTGATTTCTACAGACATTTTCTGTTTTCCCATGTAAATAACTAGAAAAGCTTTAAATAAATAAATAAATTGGATTTAATTGGATGATTAAAATGAGAGGAAGCTAATCTGGTGATCGATTGTTCAGGTCTGTTTTAAAGCACTGCACATGTCCTGTGGGTGGGGACGTTCAATGCACTCTGCACTATCACACACATTAAATAATACAACCCCACTCTTTTCAAAGCACATGCTGTCCCTCCGCTTCCATGTCGAAGTTTTTCAAAAGAGTGTTTCCCAAAAGTACACAATGTTTCTCTTAAACCATCAACTGATAAAAATCAAACTTTTTCTCTTTTCAATCCAATAAATCCCCAAAACGGACGATCAAAGTAGTCCACAGGTCAGATTACCAACTGGCAATCTGCTATTATTTGGATTATTTGAGAGATCTAACCCCATTGAGACTGATATCTCGTCCTGACAGGGGGGAGGGGCACCTTGTGAAATCAAACACTGTGGATGATCATTACATAATCCATCGTGGATTATTCCTGAGGACTTGCATTGCACGGTATAGCCGGAATAATTTCCACATAATGCAGCATTGGCCGGTGTTCTAAAGCCACACAGACCCAAGATATGGACCTGGGGGAAGTTGCCAGGGTGGATAGTGCTGGTTGTGCAGCACAGATTCCAGCCTGTGCCTTTTGGAACATTGTGTTTTCTTCAGGTCCTGCAGCAGCAGCAGCAGCAGCAGCAGCAGCAGCAGCATGTGCTTTACGTACTGTGCCCTGTACATTCATCTATATGGTGGGTGTGCTGCTCCCCACTCCTGTTTACTCAGCACTGCGTGTTCAGATCCACCAAGAAGGAAAACACCTCACTGACACAAGTGTTTGTTTATTATTATTATCTTTGTTTGTTTTTTTTAAAAGGTGAAATAACTATTTGGGATTAGGTTTTTTTTTTTTTGTATTCCCCCCCACACACTCACACACACACACACACCCGCCCCCCCTCCACGGGTTTGAATTTTCGGCTCTTTCACAACCACACCTTGTTCCCAATGTACCCACATGCCAAGTGCCCCTGGATCCACATGCCCCACATGCACTTCCACCCCACGATGACATTAAACAGGCGCTCGCCCGGTGATTATTATCAGTGCAAACACACATGTTAATTAACGCTCAGAGCAAAAGGAACAAAGGGAGCTGCTTGCAGCAGCGAGGCGACCCCGCCTCCCTCCCCTCTCTCTCCCTCCGTCCGTCGGTCCGTGCTGAAACAAAAAGTTACCAAAAAAAAAAATAGAAATCCACGCAGCGAGACAGAAACACGCACATCGCAGCACAACACTGAATGGGAGCATGTGTGTCACCGACCTGTTTGCGCTGTTTGTGTGTTGTTCTTTCCGCCGCAGCAGCAACGAGGAAACGTCGCAGATGAGCTCGCACCCTCGACTAACAGGAGCAGACCGCACGGTGTCAAACTGTCTGTTTAAGCGCGCTCCGGCTGCCGGCGCGTTCAGGCGCTCGGATGCGCGTTCACGACTCGACCAGCCCCTGACACCACTGTCTTTCCGCGCGACCCCGAGAAGTAAGATGACACAACTCTCGAGGTTATTTTTGTTATTTTTGTTTTGTGTGTGTGTTATCATTATTACTGTTGTTGCTGCTTCTGAAATAATAATAATAATGAGAATAATAATAATAACAACAACAATGATTTTGTTATTATTATTATTGTTGTTGTTGTTGTTGTTGTTAGTATTATTATCATTATTATTACTATTATATTTTTAAAAGCAATATGACCATTATATTTGGCTGGTCATTTGATAATAGAATATACTGACGTAATTTTTGCTTTCACTTTTCGGGTAAAGGTTCAGTGTGTAAGATTTATGCTAAACTGTTTTTTCTTTCTATTGGCAGAAATTAGTTTTACAATCATTAAAGGGCTGTATATGAGGGTAGAATCATCTGATTGCATATGGTGTTGTTTTCATTATGCTACAGTGAGTCCCTTATACATATTAACAAGAATGGGTTGGCTGCCATGTTGTTTTGTTTTGTATTAGTCATCAATTTACAACATGCAACTTCACCGCTAGATGTCACTAACTGTTTTCAAAGGTAGGTAGAAGGTAACTTTAACTTCTTTTTTTTCATTTTTATGCAAGCGAGGTGACAGGTGAAATTACTTTCTTATTTCTATCGGCATGGCAACCATCTTGGATTTATTACCTTTGGCTGAGACATCCAGATTTACAGATGGTTGCAGGTTCACTGGGTTTTATTAGAACCTGTTACACAAAGTGCAATTAGCTTTAAAGCAAATAAGATATAGTGGCCAAATGGTGATATATGGACCTCTATGTCACATGTTACCATGACTACCAGAATCATGATTCCCCCCCATAAATTAACACTGAGAGAAAGACATATATAACCACCTCCAACACTGTATCCAGTTCTTATAACGTATCCATAATTCTTAAAGGTCCAGTGTGTAAGATTTGGTGACATCTAGAGGTGAAGTTGCATGTTGTGTCCATCACCTCACCCTCACCCTTCTGAGCATGCAGGAGAACTTCAGTTGTCATTCAAACTCAAAGTATGTTTCGTTTATCCACTCTGGGCTACTGTAAACAAAAATAAAATAAATAAAACGATAAGCGAAGGGCACCTCAGGTACTATGATTAGAGGGGAGGGGGGGGGGGGGGGGGCGGGGGGGGGGGGGGGGGCCCCCGCCGCCCCGGGGGGGGGGGGGGGGGGGGGGGGGGGGGGGGGGGTTGAGGTGAGGTGAGGGGTACCCGGCTGCAACACGAAACTTCCACGCTCCCACGTCACTCGATCCACCGGCTGTATCTTTAAATCAGTGCCATGTCATCGTGGACTCGCACAGGATCATAAACACACTCCCATCAGCTGATCCGCCCCGGATTGAACATTAAACCCCTGACACAGTTTTGTGCCGTGTGGTTCAGGTGCACCGCGCATTGACAAGCGTCCGTCCTGCGCGCAGGTTCACGCGGGGGACTGGCTTCTGGCCGTTTTTTTTCCACCAGTGTTATGATAATACATTGATTTCTGTCAACAGGTCAAAGGTCATGGGGCCTTGCCGGGGTTCAGCGAGCAGCGTCCTCTCCCCGAATGATCCCACCGGACGCTTTTTGTGGATTTCGATGTGTCTGATCTTGGTCTTGGCCCAGATGCTGGCCTCCCTGATGTTCTTCGCCGGCCAGTTCGTCCACGGCGCCGACGTCCTCGTCAGCCCCTTTCGTACGTGTCTGACGGGCGGACCCGGGGAGCCGTGCGGCGCCTCCTCCTCCTCCTCCTCCTCCTCCTCCTCCTCCTCCTCCTCCTCCTCCTCCTCTGCCACCCAGATCCACGTCCTGGTCATCCTGAGTCTGTACGTTCCGGTGGTGCTGGTGGCCTTCGCCCTGCTGGCCACGCTGTTCACGGCCTACGCCAAAGACGGAGGCCTCCCGCGCCTCAGCGCCGTCTGCCAGGCGGCGTCCAGCCTCCTCCTGCTGACCGGTATCGTTGTGTTTTTGATCGCCAACCGTCCGCTCGTGGCGTGGGAGAGCCTGACCCCCTGGTTCTACGGCTGCGTGGGGGCGCAGGTGGCGCTGGCGATCACAAGCGTTCTGACCTACGTGTCGTGGAGGAGGATGAAGCCTGACGGGCGCGATTGGAAGTAGAACTGTTCCTGGATCAGTGTGTGGACCCAGAGGCGGGTCAATCTCATCTCACGATCAGAGGGAAAACAATCAGTTTGAATCCACTTTTTCCATATTTCCAAGGTTCGGCTCACGCCATCTAGTGGTGAAGATGCATATTGCAGTCACCTGAGTATTTATCCCCCTTTGGGAGATTCAGTGATTCAGTGCCTTCAGATCGTATTGACACGGCCCAGACTGATATCGCTGTTGTTAATCATAAACACATGAATACACGCGAATGCAACTGTGTTTACAACCTTGATGTTCCATATCCGACTGTTAGATTCTTTAAATTGTGCACATTGTGCCTTTAGATGACAATAGAAATAGTTGAATAACCGATGTTACATGATCGTTTGGAAATGATTTGTATTCTAACAACTTTTGTGAATTATAAAATGTTTCAATTATTGATTATTGTATTGATAAATGCTAAAGTAAAGAAAATAGAGAACTGATTAGCAAAGTACGTGTGAGGTGTCAGTACAGTAAAGTTACAGCCTGGGTTTACCGGATCTCTATCACCACCTAGTGGACAAACAGCATAATCCCATAATCTCTGGCACAACATCCGACACTGAGGAGGCTGATAAAGCCCCTCCCCGTGTGGATTTTGCATATTGTGTGTGTGTGTGTGTGTGTGTGTGTGTGTGTGTGTGTGTGTGTGTGTGTGTGTGTGTGTGTGTGTGTGTGTGTGTGTGTGTGTGTGTGTGTGCGGCTGTATAAATGTGCTCGTTCTATCAAAACAGAAAGAAAGCCTGCACACAGAGATATCGCCTCAGGACAGTAAGTGGACTACAAATAACATAGAAACTGCTCTGTCATTGTTACATGGTCGAATATTCGATGTGTGTTTAAGCATGATTATGTCTGAGTGATCATCTATCGTCCGTTTTTAAAGGTTTAATTATTTTTGGATTCATTTTTACTTTCACTATGATGCATGGCTGTGGTAAGACTGCGCAGTAACAGACAGGATTTCCATTAAGTGTTCAACCTGTCAGTCACGTTCATGAGAGATGGACACATTTTCCTGTTTCTTCTGGACATTTTGGATACGTTGTGTCAATGATTTTTTTTTTTTCAAATACACCAGTGTCATGTGAACATCATCACCACCATGGAAAATGACACAACGTTGCATCACTTAGCAATTTAGAGAGAAAAAAATCGTCATTTATCATCTTTAAAAAAAAAAAATATTATTTATCATTATTTACTTATTACAGGCTTGTATCTGCAAAGTGGTTCTAAAAAAGTCCCTTGACTTGAGATGAGGAAAACGCATATGTACATTGAATTCCTGGTTTTGGGGTCAGATTAAAAGTGAAACCTAATAACGTCTGTTGTCTCTGCTGTGTGTTTATTCCAGTCCGAACATCTGAGTGGCATTGACCTCATTCTTCCATTCATCCCCGTTGGAATCCAACGGTGCACCTGAGCAGACGCTCCTTCACCAAGCATCATGTAAGTTTGAATCCTTCCTGCCACACACTGATTCCTGTTAAAGGTGCAGTGCGCACGCTTTGCTGACATCTGTTGGTGAAGTTGTGTATTGTGTATCCCTCGCCTCAACCTTCCCTTTCAAGCATGCAGGAAAACCTATGGTAGAGGACATTCAGTACGTCCACTCTGGTCACTGTAAGAAAAATAAAACAACATGGCGGCCGCCGTAGAGAGGATCCGCTCCTGATGTTAATCCACATTAAAGGGCTCATTTTGGGTTCATATGAAAGGAGGTGATTGTACATTTGTAAAAATGTCAGTAAATGATTTTTATCTAGACGTGATACAAATTAAAGGTGCAGTGTGTAATATTTCAGTCATTTTTGACACTTAAAAAAATATTACAAAACAATTACATTCTGGCATTTTCATCGATATGTAATCATCTAAATGTATTATTTTTGTCCATGGCCCATCAATGAACCTATTAATGTGTATTTACATGAGGAGTGGGTCCTCTCTCTGGGGACCGCCATGTTTTTACAGTCGCCCAGCGTGGACATAGTCAACATCATTTGAGTTTGAATGACAATTACCACAGCTTCTCCTGCGTGTTCAGAAGGGTGAGGGTGAGGTGATGGATACAACTTCACCTCTAGAGGTCACCACATCTCCCAGACTGCACCTTTAAAGGTGTGTACGATTTGGCGACCTCCAGAGGTCAGGTTGCATGTTGTATCCATCACTTCAC
>JAFBJT010110317.1:89-15886 GCA_016785325.1 Chascanopsetta lugubris
CCCCCCCCCGCCCGCCCCCCCACCCCCCCCCCCTGCTGCTGCGTCATTACTGCTGTCACTTAATCCAGCCCTTCCACCACCACCACCCCACCATCCACCTGCGAGCTTACGACAGGAGGTTGCTAATATTCGCTCATCACTCCCACCGCGTCTGCGTAATCATCTCTGGGGGAGTGATGAGGTCGGAGCTTTGACGCCAAACACCGACCATGCCCCGCTACTGGAATACGCTCATCGAACATGCACTCTGAGACTGTGATGCGTTCAATAAGGCAAAGAGTCGCAGATCAGTTGAATAAGTGCACGGTTAGAGGGCCTGCAGGCCTGTGAGGGTATTCGAGAGATTACAAGAGGAGACGCTCTCAGGAGACAGAGGAGCCCTCAACAAGCTCTGAACGGTGGAGCGACGCCTCTGCTCTGGTCCCATCGACAATCACAGTGGACTCTGACTCTGGCAGCCGTGACCCAGACGGCGTTTGATCAACTAAACAGTGATGTTTGCAATTTTTAGGATCATCAAAGATTCACTGGCACATTTCTGGGCCATCTCTGTAATGGTTTTTACTGTTCTTGAAGGGTCAGGCCTGTCAGCGGAGTGTTACAGTAGTCAGACTGAACTGAGTGGTTTTTGGGGCAACTGGGAGAAGAATGGAAGGTTTGTGCAATATGAGAGTCAACAAAGGCCTCAGTAGTGCTTGTTGCCTTCATGGGCCCTCGCTAGAATCAATTTGACCATGCAGGTGAACTCGAGTCGATGAGTGCGACAGATAAAGCAAAGGTGGATAAAGTGGACAAAGAGAGAGAGAGAGAGAGAGGGAGAGGGAGAGAGAGAGGGGTTTAAAGGGTGGACCTGAACTACAGCCATTTACCTTCCTGTCTCCTCTCTCTCCATCATAATACAGATGGACGTTGCTGAGAGCAACCTGTGTGTCCTCACCTAACAAACAGGAAGTGACATGTGAGCAAGGGAGCTATTGATAGAGGCATGTGTGGAAAGGCCTCCGTGTCTGTGTTGTACGTGTGTGTGTGTGTGTGTGTGTGTGTGTGTCAGTCTTTTTGTAACAGGGATAAGGAAGCTGTGGGTTGTGAGACTCAGACAGTTACTAGAGAGAAGAGGAGGGGGGAGAAAGGGTGAGGGATGGATGGATGGAGGGAGTGAGGGAAGGTAGTGGAGGAGGGGGCGATGGTGTGTTGACGCTGTATGTGGCGTCAGTGTGATAATAATAGAGATGGTGCGTGTAACGCTGCTGAGACATCACCCTCACACCCTCAGTGGGGCAGGCAGTACTCACCGAGTGTGTGTATCAGTGAGTGCACTGATATGAACCAGGCTATGCTCGTGTGTGTGTGTGTGTGTGTGTGTGTGTGTGTGTGTGCGTGTGCGTGTGCGTGTGTGTGTGTGCGCGCGCCCGTGCGGATGAGTAAACTGTTGAGGCCCTGTTTATTTTTCTTCTAGTTGTGCAATTGCAGTTGTGTGTCATGATACTCCAATTTAATTTTCTTTTCTATTGTCACGTCATCACACTATAATAATATGTCACAATATGATTATTACAGTATGAAACATGTAGATATGATTTTATGGAATAAGAGAGTTGAGTTTATTTTCAAACTGAGCAAAGTTTTGGAAGCACAAGAGAGAGTTGAGACAACTGAAACTATGTAATGGGATTATGCAGGTTGTGATTATGTAGCAGACTATAATAGTATAACCATCAAATAGTAAATGCATGTAATTACTGGTGTTACATATTGTATTACATGATACAGACAGTTCTATTAAGAGCCAGGTGGACTGTGCACAGGCCTGTGAACCCCTCACTCACACTTCCATAAGAGACAGAGCCATGAAGTAAATGCAAACTTGAATCATTATGTGTGACTCTGGTCTCTGGTGTCAGATGTGGTTTAATTTAAGAATGACAGATACTTTCAATCTTATACTGTAAAGATACTAAGAGGCTACAACAATTGCCATTTTATGCAAATTACTCTTGCAAATTACTTGTGCAAATCATTCTATGGGGGGGGGCATCATGGGATACAGCTGTCACATCAGCATATCAAGAGTCCGTCTCAACTACTGGCATAAGTAGGTCCAAACCCAAATATAATTCACTTAATAACTCAAAATTCATCTTTTCTTTTAAACGGCATGTGCGTTGACTATCTACGAATCCTCCCATTGGTTAACAAGGAGGAGGTGGGACACCAGGAAGTGACTGATATGCTTCAAATTGAAGACACAGAAACATCAACCATGCCAACCATCTCACCCATGCGCCCACAGGCCTGTGCACCCGTGCCTTGAATTTCATCGATACATCAAGATAACCAGTATAGTCACGGTGCGTAAAGAACAGAACAACAGCAGAGCACATACTGTGGCGCTGAAGGCGGCAGGAAGGAAACACAAACGCAGACCCAATGTGAATTCTTTGCGGCGCGCACAACTTCTCCGTGAAGCATCTTCACAGAGGCAGAAACTGAAGGAGCCACTGTGGAGGAACAACACAACAGAGGGGAGCGTGAGGACGGACGTGTCCTGGTCCGAGTCACTCTGGACACCAAAGAACGGATTTCTACTCACAGCGTTGATCCCTCTGTCCTTCACCTCATCACTGCTCTCTGACTCATACAGAGCTGTGGGGACGCAGGGGGAAATTCATTTACGCAGTGCGTTTGAAAAGGGTGCGTGACAATCATTACTATATCATGGAGTTATATCTGTAAAGATCTGAGTGTGTGTGTGTGTGTGTGTGTGTGTGTGTTACCAAAGAGCTTGCGCAATCTTGTGAAACACGCCACAAAGCTGTGGAAGGGCATGTGGAGCTCTCCGGCTGCAAAGCGCTCGGACAACAGCCGAATTACTTTCACATCACATTTCATTCCTGGAGGAGAAGAGACAGAGGTGAAGCAAGGTGTCTCGATCCGTGTGTGTGTGTGTGTGTGTGTGTGTATCCGTACCAACAGCTTCCAGAGCTGAGCTGAGCTCGAAGGGGCTCATTGTCCCAGATGAGTCTATGTCGAACTGGAAAAAGATGTGCTGACAGAGAAAGCAACAGAAGAACAAAAAAAAGGATACAAATTTAAAATTTGAAAGAGAAAAGAATTGAAACATTTCCAATAAGACACGCCCTGGCTGATTTTTGTCTATTTGAACTTTTGTGGTTTGATACAACAAAAGAAAGATGACGTTCACTCATCCTCGATCAAACTAAACAAAACAAACAAATGAGAACATTTTACAACATGTGATTCCACTGCACTTTATCTGTTATTGTTTCATTCTGATTCCTCTTCACGTGTGTCACTGTGGAGGGTTGAAGTGATGATGTGTTTTTAAAAGCCATTCAGCAAATCTTCATCACGCTGGTCCTTTCAGCAAAAAGTCAATGAGATTTTTTACATTGGAATTTTGCACAATCGCTGACTCATGTTTTGTTCAGCGAGGTCATCTTCACAAACAGATGCCATTTTGCTGTGTTTCGAAGCGTAAATGCCATCATTAGTAAAAGGCTTGTCACCACCAGTGAACGTCTGAATGACGTATCACGTCCCCGACAGGCTGGAGTCACTTTGAGCTGTTTTGGAGCAGCCACAATTTTTAAAGCACTGTAATAGCAGCAGAATTCTAGAGTGACACTGTAGATATATTAATATAATATAATATAATATAATATAATATAATATAACACAATATCATATAAAATAATATAATATAATAGTATAGTATAGTATAGTATAGTACATAATAACACAATATCATATAAAATAATATAATATAATAGTATAGTATAGTATAATATAGTATAGTATAATGTCATATCATATCATATCATATATAATATAATATAATATAATATAATATAATATAATATAATATAATACAGGGGTGGCAGTGGCGGTGGCTCAATGGTCAGAGCAGTCATCTTTGAATGCAAGGGTCAGTGGTTTGAATCCCACCCTGCTGCAGTGACACTGGCCCTGACACCGATGCCCCCAATGGCCCCATGTGTGCTGGTAGAAATGCCCCGTGACCCAGAAAACTGGATAAGCGGTTGAAGATGACATACTCTAATATAATGTAACATAATATAACACCTGCAGGTTGCGCACTCTGCACACCAGGCTCTCGGCCTGTTCCTGGCTGAGACGGGAGCGTCCTTGAGTCTGCACGTAGAGTTAGGGACGTCTCGACGGGACAGAAGACAGACCGGAGGCCTCGAATGAGCGGTGAACAGCGCGCAGCCTCAGACTCTGACTGGGTCAAATATATATTTGACTGTCCGGTCAAAGTCAAACGAGGAGGATCCTCCTGAACTACAAAAAGGATACGGCCTCTCCAAGGATGAGCTGTCTGCACGTGTCCAGAGGCAGGTGGTAATCTCTGTCCAGCACTGTGATCGGCGAGAGAGAGAGAGAGAGAGAGAGAGAGAGAGAACACGTCACCAAGAGAGAGAGAGAGAGAGAGAGAGAGAGAGAGAGAGAGAGAGAACACGGGGTTAAATGACATTCATTTGAGTGGGGGTGAAGGTGAGGGAAACATGCTTCATTACTGAGCGTAACTCAGTTTTCCTCCTGCAGCTGTGAGGGAGCTTCTGTCTAGACTGCTGACCTCTGAGAAGCTGCACCAGCTCCACACAATCCACCACCGTGATCTCCCTCTAGTGGCTGTCATCAGTAGTGTAGCGACCAAACACCGTTGAGTTCTAACCTGAGTTCAGCAGCTCCATGAACTCCCTGGCGTTCAGCCTGTTGTCCTGTAAGACGGAAGATGGAAGAGCTCAGTTTGGCTTTTGAAATGGATGCAACTCATTTCTCTGAATGACGATGAGGAGGAGGAAGAGGATGAAGGTTTCTCACCGGACGGGCCTCCTCATCGAAAGTCCTCTTGACCCTGCTGTGATCCTCTGGGCTGACCGGAGCTGCCATGACCTGTTCGACATAAACACAACATTAATATGCTACTTTTATACTTCTTATCTTTTGTTGTTCCTTTTTTATTTTTGTTTTTTTTGGATAGAGCAGATTGAACTCACCGGAAGGAAGCCGGAGGAGCAGGTAAAGTCCTGACTCCTGCAAGAGATTAGAGATAGATACATTTTTTACTCAATGCAATTTGATATGGACTTATGAATGATGTTTGACCGTGACACAGTTCCATTAAAGGCTCAGTGTGTAATGTCTTTATCTGTACAATCACCTGCATTGAGCCTTTTACATTAAAATCCTCTATACAGAGGCCAGCATGTTCAATTACTGAAGCTCAGAATGGACAAAATAAAGACATATATAGGATTTACATTTCAACTGAAAGCTACTGTAGGTGAATAAAAGGATATTCAGCGGTAATATAACACCTCAACACTAGAGGTACCTAATTCCTATAAACACTGAACCTTTAATGAGAAGAAGGTGAAATGAGGTAACGCACTCAAACTATCTTACTTTCCACCATTAGAAAAGTGAAAAAACAAAAAACATACATATTTATCATACTTATTTTTCATAATGATATTTACATATATTTATGTGTAGTTTTTAATACTTACTATACTTTCATACTGTTGCTGTTTCATAATTGTATGATGCTGTAACAATGCAAATTTCCCCACGGTGGCACGGATCAAGGATGGATCAATCTCATCTGATCGTATCTTATCTCTCACCCCAGAGTGTTTCCAGTCTTGGAGAAGATGCGTATGAAGAAATCTCCGGGCATGTTGGGTCGGTAGGTGGAGGCTATGACGATGTAGTTCCCCGGGTCCAGGTGAAGTTTCCTCCACACGCCCCTGATGGAGACACACTCGTTATATTCTATCATAAGAAAACAACGTTCAGTCATGGGCTGGAAACATGACGTCTCTGCAGTGTTCAGACAACACTTAGACCGACTCTATGCAGAGTTCCTCTTTGTGATTCTGTCGACTGTTTACCTCTGAGACTGGTATTTCCCTGAACGACCCACAGGACGATTCTTCAAGAAGAACTCGCGGCTGAGACAAACTCCCTGGAGCTGAGCAGACATGTTCGACAAAATGTGGTGATACGTACAGCGCAAGGTTTATTGTGGATGTCGACATTGTGTTGTCGCTGTTTACGTAAATATTTCAGATTCTGGTTAGTCTATTGTTTTTCTTCCAGTGTACCAGAACATCATGTGTTTTATGATTACTCACACAATATTTTCTCTCTCTCTCTCAAAATGTTTCTAATGATGATAACAATAAGTCATATATAATAGTAATAATAATAACAATAATAATTAGTTAGCTTTATATAGAACAACTCGCAATTTCAGCAATAATAATATTAATAATAACTATCATTATTATCATATTACTAGATACATTAATTGGAAAAACGTATGAAACCAGTTTCTTCTCTTTGAGAATGTAAGAGGTTGTAAATGTTCACTCACCTCATCAGGAACCTACAAAACAAGAAACATAAGATCTTAAAAATGCATTTTTCATAATAAATAAATAAATAAATAAATAGATGAATCAACAACGTGTTTCCGACCTTGTAGATGTGGAAAGCCATATAGAGGAAGTGGACCTTGTCCCTCTGCCTGCGGTTCTTCTGCAGCAGCTCCACCAGCACCGTGCACTGTTTGGCTCGCCGCTTCTGCTTCTCCGTCATCTCCTCCTCGTCATCTTCATCGTCCTCCTCCTCGTCCTCGTCTTCCTCCTCGTCCAGGTCCTGCTCTCTGAGAACCAGCTCAAACTGAGGGTTCTTCCAAAACGTCTCTAAGAGGAGAAAGCGCACACACACACACACACACACACACACGTGGACGTGTAGATCATCCACGATGGAGCCATAGTTGAACATGATCAGCGGCACCTAAACATACTGTTGTATCTGCGGCTGCCACCAGCGGTGCTCCCTGCTGCCCAGCATCCCTCGTGTTCACTGATGGTCCAGGTGGCCAGGGGAGCGGGCGCGGATGGAGAGACAGGTGTGTTCGCCACGTCAAGGGAGTCGGGGTTGATGCTGCACAGCTCCACGATGTTAAAGAAGCTGCTGAAGTCCTCAGCACTGATCCTGATGACAGTGTGACATAACATGTTGAGTGTGTGTGTGTGCGTGCGTGTGTGTGTGTGTGTGTGTGTGTGTGTGTGTGTGTTTGTTCTGTAACCTACCAGAACTCCCCATCTTCTCTCTTCTTCAGCTCGATACGCTCCATCTCTGATTTGTCCACAGTGTCCCACTCTTTAGCCCTGAGGCCACAAAGAGTGAGTGAGTGAGTGAGTGAGTGGGTGAATGAGTGAATGAGTGCAGAATGAGTGCCTAAGTGCAATAATGAATGAGTGCCTACGGGAGTGAGTGAGTGAGTGAGTGAGTGGGTGGGTGAGTGAGTGAGTACATGAGTGAGTACATGAATGAGAGGGTGAGTGAGTGAGTGAATGAGTGAGGGACTTCCTCACTTGTCGCTCCATGGTCCGCGGTATTCGACGAATCCCCAGGGGTTCCTCAGCCTCAGCAGCAAAATCTCATCGGACGCGTTTTTCACCTGAGGAATCAAATGATGAGAGAGTTGCGAGTTTATCGAAATATCTGGAAGCAGCTCGAACAAGAGCGCTGCTTCAGTGGAACACTGAGGCATTATGGGATGGCCTCCACAGTAAAGTGTTTTGCTGTTATGAGCCCGGCCCTCGTTCCCTTATCCAATGTGACCTTCAGTGAGTCTGGGTGAAGGACAGTGGATAAACAACACGAGGATTCATGATGGGATTGGATAACAATGAAACATTTAAATTGAGTTTCCAGTCCGACATCACAAAAACCCGAATCTCACGGGAAATGTGTATTCCTCTGCTTATTCGTGGTGTCACCATCACCATCACAGCGATGCGGGACACTTGACATCAAGCTAAGCAACCGGCATAATAAGCTTTTCACTCCATCAGTTCCCTCTTCTCTTGAGTGGCTTTATTTTCACACGGACGTGCTGCGGTCTATCGCGTCACGTCAAAACTGCCTGAAACGGCGCGGCGACTGCCGTGAGCGGGACACGGACATCCGTCCTCTCGGGACACAGGAAGCGCTTGCCATTTTATTATAATTGCCGCCGCTCGTAATGCGTCATCTTTATTAGTGCGCGTCTACGCGGGGCCTCGGTTGGAGGTTTACACCCTCAGTCCACGTGCGGTGAGTCAGAGGAGGACGACACCGACCTTGTCGGTGTCGGTGATGGCGTAAGCGTGGCCCTTTATCAGCCCGTCGTCCGTCACCTTCCCGATGTCACCGCGGCTCTGGGCCTGTGTGGAGACGGAGAGACGGGAAACTCCAGTGGCGCGTCCACGAGGGGTCGCGACCCTGTCAGACAGACTGTGATGCGTGGTGCGTGACCTGGATGAAGCAGGTGAGCAGGGTGCCCCGCGACAGGGCGGCGGCCAGCGACCTCCAGAGGACGCGGGGGGTCCGGGCCGAGATGTCCACCGTGTAGGCGATGCCCCCCGTGAAGTCCTCCATCCCCTCGGAGATGTTGCCCCCCCTCAGGCTTCCGTAGGATCCCACTAATCTGTACAATGCACACGGGGGGGGGGGGGTGAGAGCATGGTGACACACACACACACACACACACGCTCACAGGGAAACACAGTAGGTGGTCTCAGACATTACAGCGCAGACACATATGCTCGGTAGTGGCGACTGACTTGGCGTAGGCCTTCTCCACCAGGGCGCTCCAGAACTCGTTGCGGGTGTGAGAGTAGCTGAAGAGCAGACGGCCCTGGCGCACTGGCAGCCTGTCATCCACCACAACCTCCACCCACTCACCATACTGCCAGAACTACAGAGAGGGGGAGGAGAGAGAGAGAGGGGGAGAGAGGACATTAGGAATTCAATCTAATTCTATCTATCTATTTATCTGTGTATCTATCTATCCATCCATCTATGTATAAAGACGGGGCCTTGGTAAAAACCTATTATCTCTCTGAGTGCGATTATATACAGCTATGTTGCAGAGTTGTGTTATTTGTTATTATCACGTGTCACAAAAAAGAGTAGACAACAAGTACAAAACAAAACAACGGAATGTTCATGGTTAAAAACAGGATCCCACTAATCTGTACAATGCACACGGGGGGGGGGGGGTGAGAGCATGGTGACATACACACACACACACACACACACACACACACACACACACGCTCACAGGGAAACACAGTAGGTGGTCTCAGACATTACAGCGCAGGCACATATGCTCGGTAGTGGCGACTGACTTGGCGTAGGCCTTCTCCACCAGGGCGCTCCAGAACTCGTTGCGGGTGTGAGAGTAGCTGAAGAGCAGACGGCCCTGGCGCACTGGCAGCCTGTCATCCACCACAACCTCCACCCACTCACCATACTGCCAGAACTACAGAGAGGGGGAGGAGAGAGAGAGAGAGGGAGAGAGGACATTAGGAATTCAATCTAATTCTATCTATCTATCTATCTATTTATCTGTGTATCTATCTGTCTATTCATCCATCTATGTATAAAGACAGGGCCTTGGTAAAAACCTATTATCTCTCTGAGTGCGATTATATACAGCTATGTTGCAGAGTTGTGTTATTTGTTATTATCACGTGTCACAAAAAAGAGTAGACAACAAGTACAAAACAAAACAACGGAATGTTCATGGTTAAAAACACAAAACAAAGGAGAAGGCCAGATGTTGTCTTGTCTCGTTAAATGTGTGACACCACCCGTTACTGGTCAAAACAAGGGTCGAGAGGCATGTTCTGACCTGTCGGAACTATGTGTGTGTGTGTGTGTGTGTGTGTGTGTGTGTGTGCACGCGCGCATGTGTCCCAGGGGGACTCACTACCTGCATGTCTGAACTGCTCCCCCATCAGCCTGACGGAGCAGAATGAGTGTCGCCAGCTTGTTAAGTCATGCCTCACTCTGGCTCACTGCCTCCGAGGGTCCACACCTCTTGAGGCTGAACGCCGCTGAGTCATGTGATGAGTCGGCTTGTTTTTTTGTTTTTTTACAGGACCGATGCGTCTTACCAGATGATATCTTATTGACCCTTGAAGCTCTGAGCCGGTGGATGATGAAGATCCCTGCCGATCGCAATCTAACGGGGTGATGAAGAGGAGGTTTGACCTCAGAGCGCCGCGACCCCAGGCTGAGTTTGTGCCCGTCTGACGCCGCCGCCGCCAGATCTGAGGCGGCGAGACAGGACAGCGCTTCACTGTCTCACCGACGGAAGTGAAGCCAAATCAGATAGGAACCATCCTAATTAATTTCCATTTGAAGTGGTGATTAGGTCGATAGACCTCGACAAGTCTATAATTGCGAAGGTCTGACAGATGAAAGCACCGTATCTCAAACATCTGCAGCTGCTCCTCGCGTTGCGCAACACGACGCCGTTCCACCCGTCCACACACTGACGACACCGGATCCGCACAAAGATGAGGCGGACGATGGGGCCGCCTCCTTTGTTTACTTTCATGTCACAAGTCCTCAGCAGACACTTCCAAGTCTTGTTTGTTTGCCCTTGGAGGGGGTAAGTGCTCCGCTGAGGGCCACCTGCAGTCGTGCTGCTCTGTTATCCATCAGTGTTGTGTCACCGAGCGGTGAAATCACACGCTTCCTCTGCCTCTCCCTCCACCAGCCGCTCACACCATCTGATCTGATCGGATCGGATCTGATATCTGCCTGTTTGAGGGTCACACACACGTGAATCACTGACAGACTCGTGTCACTGTGGTGTTCTCACACCCTCCACCCCTCCAGCTCCTGTTTTCAGCCCACGGCTCCATATATAGGATTTAGAAAACATATACAGAAATAGAATTTAAAAAAAAAATCTTAAGTATAAACCAGGTGTCCACTTTATTTGGTACACCTGTACAACTGCTCTGTCTTTGTGGGGATGAGATCACTTTCATTATACGTACCTTAATCTTAAATATATAATCTTAAAATATTTAGATTACATTAATATAAAAATAGTATCTAATGTAGAGTCCTCCAAAACAAAACCTGTTTTATCTGTAATGTTGTAATTTACGTACAGCAGCATCAGGACCGTTGTATTGGTCTATTTGAGAATGTCATGTCATGCAGTAATCCACTATGTCCAGTAATCTGGGTGGTGGGGTATTTCCTACAAGTACACACGGGGCCAATCGGGCTATCGGTGACACTGCAGAAGGGTCCAAGTGGGACTTGAACCTTTGCATCCCAAGGAAACTGCTCTAACCACTGAACCACTGCAGCCCCTCTATTTGAGTATACCAATTACCTATTAACCCCCCCCCCCCATCACCTTAGCTTTATGGAGGACACCTATCACCTTGAGAGCTGCTGGGCTGATGGCATGTTGCTCCACCTCCCGTAAAGTGCACTTACTGTGAAGCGGAAGATCCCTGCGTACGGCTCCGACAGGCTTTGGTTGGGAGGCACCACCTTGACAAAGAGCTTTGGGTGCATGGTGAGACAGGACAGCGAGGCCAGCAGCCAACAGTTACCTGGGAAACCAAAGAAGAAGAAGAACAGATTAGGGTTGTTATGCTTGAAACATCTGTGTGAGGAGAGATGGCTTTTGACCATCAACATCTGCATCTGATATGGAATTTTCACACAAAAAAAAAGTTTTTCATTGAAAAAAAAATCTAAATTGTGTCTCTTTGTAGGAACATCTTCATTTTCACTGTAAATGCATGGATCTTCAGTATGAGTTATCCACCTCATTAGCCACTAAAAGAGTCAGTATCAGCCCTTAAAACCAATAGAAGTGTATGTCCCTTGTTTCTCCATTGATCATTGGTGGAGCTCACGTGCACGCTCACACGTGCACACGTAATAAGGAACAGTTTCTCCAGCTCTCCAGCAGAGAATATCTGTTCCTGTTGCTGTAACTGTTGGCTGTTTGTGTGTAAATCATGAAAAACACATCCTGCACTTTAAAAGGGAACATAAAGTCCACACTTGAAAGAAGAAGAAGAAGAAGAAGATGTAAGGGAGGAGAGGAAGTGGAGGGGGGATGAGGGGATGATGGCGGCGATGGTGATTGATCGGCGCCATCGTCATGTTTACATGTCAGTGATGACATCATCCATGAATCCAGAGATCTGACAAGTTTGATGTTTTGCAGAAAAGAGTCATTCACTTCACCACAAACAGACTCATTATTTGTGGGAAAATGCAAAGTCAAGATGGGATGTACAGACCACCCCCCTCTCTCTCTCTCTCTCTCTTTTCCCCCTTGCAGAGCATTTGATGTCACATCTGAGGGGCTGTGGTGCAGACACATCTTGCAAGTCTTGCAAAAAAATCGGATTCACAGGGAGTGCGGAATGTTTCAGCTTTTGTGGGATTGAATCATTCAGCGTGTTGCGCAACCCCATTTAAAGACCCGTCAACATGACGTCTTCCAGCCGAACCCTGCTTCTTTGAGGGGGGAGAGAGAGAAGGTTCACGGGAGAAGCGGTTGTTGTTGTTGTTGTTTTTTGGCCTCCACCGAGGAGGGAGGTTTTCCCCCGATGATGCACTCACCCAGTTGGCCCTGGCAGATATCTGTGGTCCCGGTGGTGCCCTCCACGAACACCGCGTTGGCGTTGATCTCCTGCAGAGACACACGGGGACGAGGACACCGTGAACTCAACCTGGCTTTTATGACATAAAGGATTTCATGAAAAGTCGGCGTGCGCGACCCTGACTGCTGCTCCCTGAATGAAGACGTGACTCAGACAGGAAACTACTGATAGTCACATGGGTTTTCTAACAACAAGTATTTTGAACAAAAATACATTTAAATAAAAGACATTAAAGGTACAGTGTGAGGAATTCACGGACATTTCCTGATGGCATTACATGATGAGGCTGAGCTTCTCCTTAACTCGTCCTCCAGGAAACCCATGGCCTTCGGTCGGTTATAAAACTCAAAGGATGATTCATGTGTATTGTAAAAGCCCGGAAGACACGACCCGTTGCTCGTGTGAAAACACGGGGTCCATTCTGGGCTGATGGGAGCTAAGGTTTGTGTAATAGGGCAATTACATGTTCTGTTCATTTCCCGCTGACATTTAAATCTTACATATCGTAATTTTGGAATATGTAATCGGATTACAGCTCATTTCAATGGCACCTTTGACTCGTCTATGTGCATTTCTAATCGTTGATGATGAAAATAATAAACATTAATCAAAATGGCTTGCACACTTTAGAAAATACAAATGGTCACCGCCTTTCAAACTATCCACGTATCTTGTTTAACTTGAACAAACTTTTTTCAAGCAGCACCTAATCACAGAGGGTTCGAAACCACATATTTATTAGATTTAGACTCAGATGCTCAAACTTTTATTTTATTTGACTTATTTTTCCCACTCAGGTGGAATCTTCAGACACATAACACATAACCTGCAGTGATGGCAGCCATGCAGTTGCATCATGGGAGCTGCACTTCTACAAAAGTAGCTTTAACTCTAACTGTGTGTACAAAGTGAAAGGCTTCATAAGAGTTGACGGTGGAGTGGAGAGAACATGTCTCAACTTCTAACATCTTCATGAATGCACTGCGTGGTGGGATGTTGAGGGTGGTGCAGACGCGTCACGGTTCAACATCCGGATCTAAACACAACGACACGTCAGAGGTGTGTGAGGACCCACCTTGGGTCTCTGCCACTTGATCTCCTTCTCTGGATCCGGATCTTCGGGCAGCCCGATGGACCTCTGCTCGGCAGGGAAGGCCGGGTCCGAGAACAGCTCCCCGGCCTCCAGACACTCCTCCCGCAGGGTCCGGAAGTCCTGGTCCTGGAACCGGACCGGGTTCTCGCTGGAGCCCAGGGGTGCAGACACTTTCTCGGGGGCCATGGTGGCAGGCTGAGGGAGCAGTCAGAGGGAGAGAGAGAGAGAGAGAGAGAAAAGAGGAACAGACCCGGACTTTAAATACAGAAAGAGAGAGGGAGCGAGAGAGGGAGAGAGAGAGAGAGAGGGGGGGGGGGGGGGGGGGGGGGGGGGGGGGGGGGGGGGGGGGGAGAAGTGTACACACCCACCACATCCACTGGGTCCCGGGGCTGACAGGCAGCGCCTCCCCGGCTCTGCCCACACCGGGGAAGAATGCAGAGCGCCGGGGGGCAGAGGAGGGACAGAGTCGGTGTGATGACACGGAGGCTGCGGCCTCTTTGATCCGAGCGCCGAGAGGAGCTGCTGCTGTCAGGGTCACGAGACCATCCATCACTGAACTGGACATCTGGACATCTGCCGTGTCCTTCACACACACACACGCACACACACACACACACACACACCATAAATAATTATGTCATGTATCCAGGTGTTTAAAAAAAATTAAAAAAACGTATTTTAAAAAACATTTGGTTCCTTTTGAGTTTTTCTCCTTGAATTCTATCAGCAAATTACAGACGTATTGATGACGTCACTATAATAATCCCTTACATTTAGTAGCTCTGATCAAATATGTAGCCTGTTTAAACATGTGGTAAATCTCTCTCTCTCTCTCTCTCTCTCTCTCTGTTTGCATCAAAAAGATAAACAGATCCACAATCATCAAAATCTTTTTATATCAAATTAAGAAAGCTAGTATACATCAAGCATGATTTCATGTCTATACTCTTATGTTTTCCATTTGAATATATACTAACTACAAATATGAGTTCCCTGTCAGTCCCTGGTCTGGACACTAGGTGGCAGTCTACTCCGGCCAAATGTCCTGCCCCACTCATCATGTCTTCTCGACGAGAGGAGAATTCGTTGTGTTTGTTCAAGTTCAGGTTTGTTCAAATTGAATTAAATATAAACAATATTGTGATTTCTGTACGTTGAAGAGGAAACGCGTTAAAGGTGCAGTGTGTTGGGTGTTAGGCCATGTCATTTGGATGGCTACTGGTTTTAACTGAACAAAAACAATTCTATTGATCTTTTGATTCTATTTGATTCTATTGATGTTCAATCAATTGAATATATGAGGGGCTGTTTGCGTTGTTTTCCTCGAAGGAACCCCTGATATTTACATCAGGGGCAGGTCCTCTCACCACAGCTCCACTATCACCTGTCCTGGCTCGGGTGAGAAGGCTGAGATGAGGGGTATTCAGCTGCAATTTCACCACTAGATGTCACTAATTTATACAAATTACACATTGCAGCTGGATTCTCCTCACTTCAGTCTTCCTTTAGAAACATGCAAGGGAACCCATAGTGCATTTCAGTTATCATTAAAAGTCAATGAGTGCTTATTTTGTCCATTCTGAGCTACTGTAAAATTATGGCCATATATCAACATGGCCGCCTCAGTCTTGGGAAATTAAAAATCATTCACATATGTAGATAACTAAACACATAAAAACAACAGTATTTCAGTGAAAAGTTTTTAAAAAGACATTTAAAAAAGTTCTATATTTCAATCCATTAAACTTGTACATTATTTCGCCTAAATCGTACACACTGGACCTCTAAATAAGCAACAATAATTTGCTATTTTCTTTTTTTTTTAAGAAAAAAAAGTGTAATTTTAAAAAGAAATGTAAATTAAATTTCACTACTTGTTAAATGTCATTAAAACCGATAGCCTCATCATAATGAATGGCTGTTATTAGAAATGAAGCGATGATGCACTGAGGTGAAGCTTCTTCCCCCCTGAGGACGCAGACGGATCAGTGTGAGTCGTCGTCAGACACGGAGCTCAGCCTGCTCCTGTGTCAACCATCTGTGAACTCTGCTCTGGACTGTGATACTCTGAAGTGGACATCCAATTAACATCAACCCCCCCCCCCCCCCCCCCCCCCCCCCCCCCCCCCCCCCCCCCCCCCCCCCCCCCCCCCCCCCCCCCC
>JAFBJT010110317.1:16289-21289 GCA_016785325.1 Chascanopsetta lugubris
TGCCCCCTGAACCCCCCCCCCCCCCCACCCCCCACCCCCCTTCCCCCTTCGACCCCCACACCCTGCCCCTGCACTATCTAAAGGCCTCTATTTAAAGAGAGAGGCTCTCGGGTGTGGGGGACAAAGCCTTGGCGGGGATAAAGGAGGGAGGAGTAAAGAGCGCAGGGCCCTGAGAGGGAGAGAAAGGGCCCGAGCAAGTGAAAAAGATGAGAGAGATTATGTCTGTCCTCAAAGCTGCTCCTCACATTCGCTGAGAGAGAGAGAGCAAAAAAACATTACAAACAAAACTACAGATGCCAACTTTACAACTTCTGAAGCCTTCATGTTAATATCTAAACATAAATTCTACTGTATGTGAAATACAAAAAAACACTTCTAGTCTACAAGGCCTGTAACAATCCAGAGAATGCCCACAAATTAAACCTATAAATCAATGCAGACTCTCATTCAACTTAACTTCCAAACTATATGCAAATGAGTGAAACAATGATTAAGTGTAATTTTCTTTAATATCTTGGACCTGAAATTAAAATAGCAGTAACGTTTTTGGCAAAATATTTCAAAGTGTGCAGTGAAAAACAGAAAAGGCCACTTAGTGAAAGTGGACATGGACATGCTTTATCAATGTTAATTTATTCATAAAGTTCACACGGGGACACATGTCATGTGAGGTGTGTGAACAACACAAAGGACAAGTGCTAATTATAAAATGTTCTTTGTCTGACCCGTGTTGCATGTTGATGTCACACGTTGCTTCAACTTTCTGCTGCTCTACTATTATTTTGAATGAAGAACCATTCAATCCTGCATGAATGGACAATATCCTTTCCCCAACATTGTGAGTAGAAGATATTTTAATTTGTTGCGAGGACCAAGGGTAAACAAGAATCAGTTGAAGTCCGTTTACATTAACAATCTCCGCTAAACAGTGATATGAACCCGGCCCGTAGAACCACACAGACTCCATATGTAACTCCAACTAAACATTACTGATTGGGCCTTTAATGGATCTCATTTCATAGGCTAATAATCCTTTATGGATGTGGATCCAGCTGCACTGGCAGCACCAGGACTGGAGTCATATACTAGGAAAAGTTTCCAGACACGGTTCAGTAATTCATCCTGGTAATATTGAACATTATTGTGGCGTAACATTGAAATCAGCCAAATCAAAAGAACATTGTGGTAATTAGGCTGTAATTCAAGGAATTACCACATCGCCACACAGGCTTAAATAGTCGTGTTGGGAGAAACGCAAAGCACATTATTTTAATGGTGTAATATGCAAACTATGGCTCGTTTCAATTACATGGCTTAACAATGCATAAATGATGCGAGCCTTGTTATTTAGACTGCAGGGTCCTCGGTTAGTCAGTCGATCAGAGGGGCCAGAGTTGGGGGCCGGTCCCTCCTCTCCATATACTGTAAAAACCCAGCGTGCAGCGCCGAGGGCCGCTGCCAAACTACATTTAAGGGAATAAAAATGAACAGCGGAGAATGTAAGCGTTAAATTAACAGTAGGATAATTATATGACCCGTGTGCTGTAAAGATTCAATTTCTAACGCTCTAATTAGGCGACTGTCTCCCCATACATCAGCTCACATCCCTCTGCCAATTTCTCAGCAGAGAGCGTCCTGCGAGCGGAAATAATTAGATTTTATTAAGACACGGCTAGTGTAATGAAGAAAATCAAAGGAGCGGATGGTTAAATATGATATGTTTTTAAAAGCATTGATTGGTCCACACACACACACACGCACACACACACACAGTCCACTGAGTCCCATGTAAAGACAAGGGCAGTGGGATCCACAGTGGAGGAGAGTCTGTGTGTTACTGCTGTCAGCTAAAGAAGTCATCTGTACATTATGGTAGGTTTAATACACAAACTATCACTTTGATGGGGATTTAACATCGTGCACTTGGAAACCGTGTTTACCTTGTGCCGCATCTACGAGACTGTCAGTGTAATAAAGTGAGGAAATGCCCAAAGTAGAATATTTATTGAACTCCTGTCCTCAAAAATGCATGTAGTTATTATTAGTCCTTGACTTGGCACAGGTTGATGCGGTCAAGTAACAACAATAATATGGAAAGATGAATCATTAACGTGTAATCTGAAGAGATTTTCAAGATGATCATGTGCTATGAAGTATTTACAGTTTAAATGACGCAAGTGGAATCTATTAGAAACAGATTACTCTAGAAAACAGAGATTTAAAAAAATGTCTTCGAACCTCAAAGTAAATCACTTAAGTCCAAACACTTCCCATAGAAGCTGAGCGAGATGAATAAATCAAGGTGCTACGATAAGAGATTTGAATATAACAATCAGAAAATGCCGTTGAAAATATTTTGCATGATTACAATGAATACATTGTCTCCGCTCGAAGTGACTAACTGTGATATCCAGCCCTCTCTCTGTTTTAGTGTATACTAACTGGAGGGTCTTAACAACTCCAGTATTTATCACCATAAAAACACAGCGCATCCCTGTTGGTACATTACTGCTTTATTACAGCCTCACCTTCAGGGAACAATGAGGACTAAACGGATTCCACTCTGCTTCGCCACCACTAAAACCACCACCAACAACAACTTTGACTCAGACCTAACCAATCAGACTGCGCCTATATTATTTAATGCACGCAGAGAGCGAGCGCCGATCTCGGATCATTTGTCACTGACTAACAATGGAGCGGTGGTTGCTGCCGTGCCTTTATTTCACATTAGCCGCTCAGATATCAAACATCCTCCTTTCCCCAGTCTTACATAACGAGAGCCTACCCGCACCTCGCATGCATCCTTATACTGTAATTGTTGTGTGCATCAAAGGGGCGCAGACTGACAGGGCTGCATACTGTGGGTGAGTGACGACACACCGAGTGGGGAGGGAGTGGGTGGGGGTTGGGGGTTGGGGGCTGGGGGTGGGGGGGTGGGTGTGCGGGCAAAGAGAGGAAAGTAGGAGAGGACAAAAAGTGGGGAGAGAGTTAACGAGAGGGAGAACATTAATTGTGTGCATTGTGTCGGAGCTCTTTTGCTGAGTGTGGATGTCGAGGTGCGGGCGCTAACCCCTCCAGCAGCCCGCCGTGATCTGAGCCAGCTCTCTCTCACTGCTGTATTCCAATGCAATTAGGCCACTCAAAGGCCTGCTTAAAGCTGCACCCCACACACACACACACACACACACATGCACGTACATACACACACACACACACACACACACAGATAGCAACAGCCCCTGTGGGTTCCCTCTATTGTAGCAGGGAGGTGTATTCTGTCCCTCTTTGAGGCCCTGGATGAAGAGACCACCCCGGGGAGCAGAAAAAGGGAGGATTACCTTTCTTTCTTTCTGTCCCCCTTTCCCTCTGTCTCTCTCTCTCTCTCTCTCTCCCTGTCCCTCTCACTCTCTCTCTCTCTCTCTCTGTCTCTTTATCTTTCTGGTTTCACCTCTAAAGTGCACGAGCTCAGGCGGGGCGCAGAGCTCCACAACGAGGAGTATAGTTGCGGGAGGAAACAGAAGACGGGGAGAAGGAAGAGGCGCGACGAGGCACTCCTGTGATGGATGCCATTGTGGGAGCGCTCGAGCAATATCACTTTCCCTTTCCTCCTCCATTATTCATCCAGTCATATATTTCAACAAGTGGCGTGTGCGGCTCGCTCTCGCTCGTCCCTGTTTGCATCAGCCTGGCTGCATCGCTCCCCTCAGCGTGTTGTATTAAGAGAGAGAGAGCTCTCCATGATAGCAGACCTCTCTTGGCTGTGTTTCAGAAAGTCTCCTTCCCCAGAAAGCGTTTAAAGCAGATTACTAACACTACACCTCCCCAATAAGGAGAGAGAGAGGGGGGGGGCAGGGGTTGGGGGGGGGGGGGAACTGGCACATTATCACCTGCAATACTCCTTAATGGCATCAGCAGATTAACGAGGTAATCCACACAATGAGCTCTTTGATTCGTGTGGTTTGGCAGTGACGCCCGACATAATGCACACTGTTATTTCAGATCATCCCGGCACAAGAGAACCTGGCAGAAGCCATTGCATATTTTTGTCTTTCCATTGAATGGGCTTTTGAAGAATTTTTTTTTTTTTATTTTGATTTTTTTTAAAAGCATGTGTCTGGTGGGTTTCCTCTAAGAGGAATAAGCTGCTGTGGCACATGTGCAGGGAGAGAGGGGAGGAATCACGAGCTTTGAACAGCGGGACTGAGGAGATCTTCCCCCCTCGTCCTTCCCCCTGTTTTTCTGCATAAGGACGTGCGTATAGGATAAGTGTGTGGGTGTGTGTGTGTGTGTGTGTGTGTGTGTGTGTGTGTGTGCGTGTGAGAGAGAGAGAGACAGATCTCGCGGTCCCATCGCTCATGTGCGGCTCGATTAGCCCCACGTGCCTCGTTCATCAGACGTGGAGGCAGAGCAGATGGCAGGAGACGCACCATGTTACTATGCTGCGGCACTATGTAACGCTGCTCTAATTGAAACATCAATACAGGCCTGTCAATACACTACTGCTACTTTACAAAACACCACTACCTACAGACCTGAGGAGAAGGCACCATTCATCTTTGTTTAGTAGTCAAAGACAAGAGGAGGAAGGAAAAGTTTCAGGCTGATTCGGAAATGTCAGAAAAAGCGACTTTATTTCACTTTTGAAATTCATTTCAGGGAAAGGGGGCCCTCGGTCTTTGTTTGCTCACAATGTTGTTGTGGTAAGTGCAGAATGCACAGGTGCAGCCAAACCCTCACCTTCCTCTGACGTATCTCCGCAGTGGCACATTTTTAATGCATTGATCAAAGTTGAAGGAGTTGCAATCGGTAATTCAACTTGATCAGCAATTCAGTGGAGAACAGCGAGGAATTAGGGGAGTCGGAAATTAATTTGTTATTTGTCCGACTCAATGAGGAGTGACATAGCCTCTTTAATAAACGGGTAATCCATTTCTTATTGCAGCCGAGCTAAAGTCACTCTTCACTGAGGTGGAAAAACACATCTTTCACTAACCTTT